>CAJPEX010004101.1:0-24013 GCA_905338405.1 Notodromas monacha
TGGTCGGTTCGCGCACCGGCCAATTGCTGTGTTGAATTTATTCTCATATTCTCCATTTTCGTAAAACTCTTCAGTTTACATCTGCCACGTAATTATCTTCTAAGGTTTTCCAAATCATAATCAATAACATTTATCAAGGTGTACGGCTTCAAATATTTCCTCTCGTAAAACCGTACATTATTTTCGGAACTCAAATGCACTTAAAATGATGAAAGTTTCTGAAGATATATCCCTCAAATTAATTTACCGTCGTTTAATTTTTTCTGCCTGCTTTTTGCATCGGATGATATTCTTATACCGGGTGATTTTTGAGGGGGGTTTTCTTGGATTTTTTTTTCTTTATACTCGGTGCTTCTCTTCACATCCTGTATTGCATATACAAACGAACACACGATTGCATTTCAATCAGCATCCAAGCAATCCTTCAAAAGCTTATCAAGGGTTCAATTTGCATTTTCCGGTTTTTTCTCTCTTCTCTTGATCAAGAATCAACAGAGGACAGACAAAGAGATTTGAGGAGGACATGGAACGAAAATCCCGCCTACGCACTACAGTGCAACCTACCGGAAACCAAGAAGAAAAACAAAGACCGGAAATTCCGGTTCAGGTCTCTTTCCTCAAGTGCGGTAAAATGAATAATTGACTCGTGGGAATCCTCAGGAATGAGTGTTTTCCACACAAATAAAATCCCGCAGGATTTTCGCGTGCAGAAAACAGGTGATGTGAATAAGAAAACGATTCCTCTTCTGGGGATATTCCATCATTTTCTCTTGCATATTCCCTGTCCCTTGATGAAAAGGTTTTTTTTTTTTACTTTATGCGATGGCTCCTGGGTTCCTTGCTTGTCTGCTGTAATTTTTTTTGATTCATTTTTCATGATTTTACTCGCCGCAAAATCAAGATTTACGAGGTCTGCGAACGGCAGCAATTCACAACTTTTTTCCGAGGCATAGAAAACAGTTGAAAAGCTTCGAGAACTCTTGAGATTGGAATTTTTACCGCTTCTCCAATCGTTGCTTTCACACAAAATTCTTATACGCAAACGGAATTCCGTCTCCAGCTCTTCTTGCGTCTCTTGAGAATATTTTTTCAGAAGAAAAAAAAGGTGTCTGCGGTATTTCATGGATGAACAAGAAAATGTTCATAGTCTGAGCTTGAGTGAAGGAAATAAATATTGTGTAGAGATTTGACATCGACGACGCTGTCGAAAAGTTTAAGTGCATTTTCACGTTTAAAAAAACATCAGATTCTGAAGAGATTGACAAAATGCACTTATGCAGTATACTTGATAATCAGAAATTTTTCTATGCTCACTGATATGCACAGTACTTATGACTATTCTCATCAGCAGAGAGTTCACTGTTTTCGAGCATCCGAGTTTCTTTATTTTAGCAAATGTTCTCTATTAATAGAGTTTTCCGAAAGATTTTGTAAGAATTCATTTTGCAGCTGAAAAAGTGGAACTGCAAGATAATTTTCTTCAGGCTACGTTTAGGCAGATGTTTTCCATCTTTGATACTTCATCTATGAGTTTTACCCATCAGCATTAATTTAGAAATTTCTAGTTTAGAAATCTTTAGGAGTCTTGGTTGGAATTATTTTCTAAATTTTAATTTGGCAATATACGGTACATAAAGTGTTACTGTAGAAACACTCAGCAACAGCATTTTTTCGTTTCCTGTTATTATTGTGGAACAAAACTGACTTCCACTTCATTGGACCAATTTGTCCCATTTTTCCCTTCATTCAATTCATATTTCTCTCCAATAAGACCAAGTATTTTTTCAAGCCAATGCATAGACTTGAAAATTGCACAATTTTGACAGCATGCGCCCCAATGGGAGCAAAAAAGTTTGCTCAGTGGGAAAAAAGATTAAAAATGCTTTCTATTCATTCATTTTCTTTCCAATTCCCCATCTTTTTTCATACCAATTGTCCCAGAAACCTGACAAAAATAAAGATAAATAAATAACACAAAAAACTGTTAAAGGAAAGCAACTCAAAGATGCCAAAGACAAAGAAAAAAGAAAGCAACCAATCTGCCTCAAGAAATCAAGAAACCAATCAGAATAGAGAGAAGAAATTCCTTAGAAAGGGCCTTTGCAGAATCAATATGATCTTTGAAGAAATTGTCACTTGTCCACAAAGACTGCAATTGCAAGCAATTTGTTTTTCTTTTTAGATGCGAAACTCTATTTTGTCAAAACTTGTTTTTTCTGGATATCTCCAATTATTTTTAAAACTAATCTTTGTAATACAATTTAAAGCAAACTTCAGTCCTTCCCAATGGAGGACAGGCAGGTACCCTGGCTGACCAAAGTGTTTTCCTTTCCTCTCTCCTCCCATCATTCTTCTCCCTACCAAGTTTATTTCTTTTCAGAAAGTTGGAATTCTACTTTGTCACTGATTCCCTGAGATCTGTGACACCAATTTACAGGAAGACATTTCTTTATAATTTTGGTATGGCCCTTGAGGCCTTGAGTGCAAAAAAAACAACATTTGCTCCATGGGACACAAACACAATTACGAATGCTTTCCACCCATCCATTTTCCCCCTTATTTAGTCACACCCACGTTTTGCTGTGTAACCCTTAGCTTTATTTATTCTGTTCTTATACTCCCACGACTGCGGAAGCACGCGAAGAAATGTGGAAGGAAAGCATTTTGCGCGCTTTTGCTGGAGCAGAATAACGGATGCACCGCATGGTGATGAATAAATCATCGATTTCTGCGAAACGAATTCATGCATCACACCCATGAGTTGAGTCAACTCAACAATTCCGAGCATAGAAGAATGTGATAAACCCACACTGTTCTGCTCCCGAAAGAAAGCTAAAAAATTGGCGAAGCTAACTGCAAAATTTGGGATAATGTAAATTTGATAGGTACAGAGTATATTCCCGAAAAAAATCTTGCATTTTTGAAAACAAAAGCAAGATACGATCATATGATGTAGTGATTGGAGTTTTTTCAGGATACGAGTATATTTCCATCTGTATTTTTTTTATAAGAGAATTACATTAGTTTTAATATTACGAGCGACAGAAATCCATTTTTCGATCATAAATTTAAAAAGTACGAAACAGTTGGCAGGAATTATTAGAGATTAACGATATTCAACTTCAGATCTTTGATACTTCATCTATGAGTTTTACCCATCAGCATTAATTTAGAAATTTCTAGTTTAGAAATCTTTAGGAGTCTTGGTTGGAATTATTTTCTAAATTTTAATTTGGCAATATACGGTACATAAAGTGTTACTGTAGAAACACTCAGCAACAGCATTTTTTCGTTTCCTGTTATTATTGTGGAACAAAACTGACTTCCACTTCATTGGACCAATTTGTCCCATTTTTTCCTTTATTCAATTCATATTTCTCTCCAATCAGACCAAGTATTTTTTCAAGCCAATGCATAGACTTGAAAATTGCACAATTTTGACAGCATGCGCCCCAATGGGAGCAAAAAAGTTTGCTCAGTGAGAAAAAATGATTAAAAATGCTTTCTATTCGTTCATTTTCTCTCCAATTCCCCATTTTTTCATACCAATTGTCCCAGAAACCTGACAGAAAGAAAGATAAATAAATAGCACAAAAAACTGTTAAAGGAAAGCAACTCAAAGATGCCAAAGACGAAGAAAAAAGAAAGCAACCAATCTGCCTCAAGAAATCAAGAAACCAATCAGAATAGAGAGAAGAAATTCCTTAGAAAGTTCTTTCTGCAGAATCAATATGCCTTTTGAAGAAATTGTCACTTGTCCACAAAGACTGCAGTTTCTTTTTAGATGCGAAACTCTATTTTGTCAAAACTAGTTTTTTCTGGATATCTCCAATTATTTTTAAAACTAGTCTGTGTAATACAATTTAAAGCAAACTTCAGTCCTTCCCAATGGAGGACAGGCAGGTACCCTGGCTGACCAAAGTGTTTTCCTTTCCTCTCTCCTCCCATCATTCTTCTCCCTACCAAGTTTATTAGTTTTCAGAAAGTTGGAATTCTACTTTGTCACTGATTCCCTGAGATCTGTGACACCAATTTACAGGAAGACATTTCTTTATAATTTTGGTATGGCCCTTGAGGACTTGAGTGCAAAAAAAAAAAAAAACTTTTGCTCCATGGGACACAAACACAATTACGAATGCTTTCCACCCATCCATTTCCCCCGTATTTAGTCACACCCACGTTTTGCTGTGTAACCCTTAGCTTTATTTATTCTGTTTTTATACTCCCACGACTGCGGAAGCACGCGAAGAAATGTGGAAGGAAAGCATTTTGCGCGCTTTTGCAGGAGCAGAATAACGGATGCACCGCATGGTGATGAATAAATCATCGATTTCTGCGAAACGAATTCATGCATCACACCCATGAGTTGAGTCAACTCAACAATTCCTAGCATAGAAGAATGTGATAAACCCACACTGTTTTGCTCCCGAAAGAAAGCTAAACAATTGACGAAGCTAACTGCAAAATTTGAGATGATGTAAATTTGATGAGTACAGAGTATATTCCCGAAAAAAATCTTGCATTTTTGAAAACAAAAGCAAGATACGATCATATGATGTAGTGATTGGAGTTTTTTCAGGATACGAGTATATTTCCATCTGCATTTTTTTATAAGAGAATTACATTAGTTTTAATATTACGAGCGACAGAAATCCATTTTTCGATCATAAATTTAAAAAGTACGAAACAGTTGGCAGGAATTATTAGAGATTAACGATATTCAACTTCAGATCTCGGTAATTTTATTTTTTGGACTAGGGTTAGGGAAAAATCTTCGAAACCTAACAAAAATAATGAAGGGCATGAAGAAAATAGGAATAATTGGCAAAGAGAAATAATTTTTTCTGGCAGATGGCCAGAAAAAATTGAATGTTTGCACACAGCTGACTCACAGTTTTCTCAATTTTTTCACATGTGAGGTTATTCAATTCTCTAAAACTTTCGAAGGAGAACTCAAGTTCGGGTATCTTGTAATTTTCCTTAAAATGCCATAGTGCAATTAGGACCCGAATAAGTCACATTGGGCTTGTAGGCGGAAAGCATCTATTTTTAAGTTCGGAAAATAAATACGTATAAAATGGAATATAAATAAATGAGTCAATGAGCGAGTTGCTCTAGATATGGATATACAACCGTGATTGCCCTAAATTTGCAAACCTATAATTACTTTTATCGGCTATTCAAACGAAGCTAAAATCCGTCATCAAGATACAAATATCTCGTCGAATGAATCAAGACTTGTCCAATGTTTTTTTCAGCCTATCATGTTTAGCAAAAATTATGAGCTCAAATAAAACAACGTAAATTTTCTGGGTGTACAGAAAAGGTTGTATTTAAGACATGAAAAAAATTTCAAAAGTCTAGTGAATATCGGCTGATTAACAGGGACTGCAGATTTCCAGAAAAAAAATTCACAGAGCCTTCTGCTAGCACTCTCAGCAGAAATCGTACTCCAAATCCCAACGGACGTTCGCTAAACACAAAAAACTCCATTCATGCTCTTCCAAAATACACTAAAAAAACCATTTTACATTGTATATATATGTATGAAAATAAAATTTGACTTCCCCAGTCTGAACACAACCACATTTAGATACTCAGTTTATGAAGAGTCCCAGCCATACATGAATCTTCAGAAGCCTGAAGAAGTTCTGGTTGGAATGCGTAACCCATGTCACCCACAATCCCAAAAAATTCCTCCGCAATCTTCATTGAAGCTCTTGCTTTTCTTCCACTTCGGAGAATACTGTTATTCCACCTGGCTAATTCTGGGTAAAGGCACATATATAACGAAGCACTTACTGCTATGTCAGCAAAGTAGGATTTGGCGTGGGGAAGGGGAACGGAAATTGCAGCCGGATGTGGTGCGTTATGTGAGTGTCCTGAATCAATGTAATGAATGCATTCCTACATCGCGTGTGTTTCCTTATTTGGGAACCAAAAAAAAAAAAATCTGCATGAAAGAGGTTCCAGAAATTGTCAGAAGACTTGAATGATTTACACTGGGTATAGGACATTATGTATGATAATGGACTCCGCGAAAATCGGTTCCCAACGAAAAGGAATCCGGATGCAAACGAAAAAGTAAAGGGACCCGTGACAAAAATCTCCCGAGGGTCGGGTAAAACGAGACCAATGGGTAGGAAAGTGAGGGTCAGTTTTATTCTATACTGGTATATTTGTTTTGGCTCATACTCGTATATTTACCGCAGGCAAAAGTGCCAGTGACAATTCTGAGTTTTCTTTTTTTTTAATTACTTGCAGTGTGGACAAAAAAAGTGAACCAATTGTTTTCACTTAAAATAGCTCGGTAGAAAATCAAGCTACAACAATGAAAAAAGAACCAAATGAAAGCTTATTAAATTTTCTTTAAAATGGTATGTGCTAGGTTGTATGCTCCTAATTCCATGGGAATGGACACATGAACCATTTGAAGGAAAACTTTCAAAAAAAAAGTTGTCAGGCTGCTTCCAGTATTATAAGCTGCTTCTCTCCAGAGGTGTTTTTAAAGATAGATGGGGTTCAGGAGCAATAGTTCAACTGGAAAATGTCATGCTGTCTTCAAGAGGGGGCACATATTCCCAAAAATTAAGAAATTGGGGTGAAAAGTGCAAAAAAAATTGAGCTGTGTGACGTTGCTCCACTCTGGATTCCTGATGCAAGATTCTTCCTGGGTCCCCACCTCATGGCTCCTGTGGCCCTTTATGCATGCAAATTTCTTTGGGATGACCCCCTCCTAATTTTTAGGGGTGTGTGCACCCTCTTGAAGACAGCTTGAAGTTTTCCAGTTGAATAACTGCTCCTGCACCCTGTTTAACCCTAAAAACAGCTCTGAAGAAGCGCAGCTTAGTGCTATAAAAAGCACCCGAAAACTTACTTTTTGGAAATTGTTTATTCAAATAGTTCTTGTGACCATGCTGTGGCATGTAGGGCCACATAAAAGCATATGTTTATGTGATTCTATGGTCCTGAGTGCCACAGCATGGTCAGAAGACAAATGGTATACCCTTTGAAGGGGATTTCAATAAGTTTTCATGTGGTGTTTTTTCATTGCTGTATCTTGATTTGCTACTATGCTATTTAAAAAAAATTGGTTCATTTTTTTGGTCCACCCTGTATGCAATTTAAAAAAAAAATTTCAAGAACAATGCAGAAGGAAATCAATATTTCAACCAACATTATTCTAAGGAATGCAACATTTTTAAAAATATTAGGCTTGTATGGTCCATGTGTAACTTAACATGTGTCCCAAGTCTCCCACCAACTGACAATCACTTCCCTCACCTGTTAGTCTCACAGCCATACTTCCCTGTGTGGGATTTTTTTTTGTGTGTCCTGAGTTCCGTATTTCTACCATGTTCCTGCTGGTATCCCTCATTTTCCCCAGTCCCCTTTTGTTGGGTAAATATCCTTCAAGAGCATTGATAATGATTCGCGGTTCACGTTTTTTGGCAATAAATCCATCGGTGAATGTGACGTCAGCATTTAATCAAGGATTGAAACCCTTTACAAGACAGATATGTGCATTTAGAGATTTGTTAAACCCCTCGATGTATTCCTTTCCAAATCCAGTGGCAAAGGAGAGATTTTTCCAAACAATCAGGCGCATTTCGGGGTTAACCGATGATCATCAGAATGGGAAAGGATTTTACGCTTCGGAATGTGGTTTATGTTTTTTTTTTCACACCCTGGAAAAACTCTTCACGTCTTTGTACTTCTTCAATGCGCTTTTCTCCTCTCCATTGAAGTAAAAGTTCTTGCTGGAATTCCCACAGGAATCCCACGGGCCATTCAAATCAGCATTTTGACGGCACACGTTGGGAACTCGGCATGGGCCGCATTTTCATTCAATAAGGTCGTCTTCTTCCTTGGAAAGAACGACTTTACCTCGAACAGTCCAAAAGAGATGCATAAAATTAGAGCCGAGCTTTAATTCAATTTATTTGGATTATTCTGCCAACTCTGCTTGAAAAAACAAATCAAAAAACACACCGCTCGGAAATTCCGCAAAAAAACAAAGGAATTTTGGAATATCCTTTCAGGCGATGGGATGATTTCACTTGGCAAATTTGAGTCACGTCAGTTCAGTTTAGATTTAAATTAATTTGCGTTGAGTATCTCGAGATTATCGAGGGTTGATACTGAAATTTATAGGGTGGATAAAAAAAGCTGAAGCTCATTTCACAGTAAAAATGGAGGCTATCACAGTAAAAATAAGTGAATAAGAACAACATCAAAGTGAAATTGTTTTCGGAACTGTTAACTTCAAATATGCAGGAAACTATTCGTAGTTTTGAAATGTGGCTCTTTTTCCCCCGCCAGATTGAACCTCCGAAATGTTTTTGAACGCTGAGAATACCGTACATTTTTAAATTAAAAAATTAGAAATAAATGTTTTATACGAGATTCGTAGAGAGAATCGGATGTTCTGGATGAACGAATGTGAAATGAAAATTTTTAATACTAAACCGTAAAAACGTTTCTCCTCCTGCGCAGTGATAGATCATTTTTCACGTTTATTTCATCAAAGCATGCATATTAAACTATTTTCATTGTTTTGTTCCTTTGAGTTGAACATGGCTTTGAGGTCATGCAGAAAATTTCCGTGTTATTCTGAGCAGCAATAACATGCGGGAATTCTACTCAACCCCTGAGAACCCTCGAGAAAATTGCCAACGGATCCTCATATAGCTCTTGAAAACCTGGACTTGCTTCACCCTGGAGCAGGATTCTGCGTAATTGCACTTTTTAGCAAATGAGGCTGAGATTAAATACCTGTTTTTCCCGTGTTTCGAGTTGGAGGGGGGCATTTTCATCATCACAGAACCTGCAGTTTAATAAAAATAACTTCTCATCTCAGCAAACACATTTCAATTAAAAGCCCAAGTGCAGTACAGTATGGTGTGATTCAGCAAATCCACACAAAAAGGGCGAAAAATATCCCGGACTTGACTAAAATATAGCGTTACTTTACGTCGCAGTATCACTGACTGAATAATATTTTTTCTAGAAATACCTTGAAATTGAATACTGTTGTTCTATGATGCTGGAGAAAAATAACAGGGTACTTAACAGCAGAGAGCAATTTTTGGAAAATCGTCGTATTTTCTAACGCTTTCATAAGTATCAGATGACAGTTTTTTCTTGGGAATAATAATGTTGAATTCTTGTGATCTGCAAAATTTTTTTTTGGCTCTTTTCACTACCGATTGTAAGTGGGAAAAATTCAAACTTTTCAGAGTAATTCTGACATCTCGCTGAATTATTTTTCGATTTCATAAGAATTTTACATGAAAAATATATCATTAAAAGCGATTATTTAAATCGTTCCCTGACAAAATCATGGGGTCAACCTCATGTTTGAGTCCAAATTTAGGCTTTTAATGATGCCATCCAATTACGAATCCTTTTGAAGATTCGGCTCATGAGATTTCCCAATCCCTCCTGCCAAAAACAGAAAGCTGCCATTTAACGTAATCATGGTCGTTCTGGCTTGAAATTAACGGATCCGGTCACGGGTTCACTCCGAGAGTCAAGTGCAAATGTCAAACCCATGAATGACGGTGCACCAGCAGGGTCCCCCACATATCAGTCGGTTACGTTCATTCAAGAAGAGAAATATATTTATATATGTACAAGTCCGGTCTTGCAGAAAATTGAGCAAATTACCTCCGAAGCCGACGATGCAGTGGGAATCGCGGGCTATTCCGGGGCGATTTTCTCGCGAAATGTCTTCCGCACGCGAGCAGAATCCCTTTGCGCAGAATTTCGCGTAATTGAATCAAGCCGGAAAAGCAGTGAACAATGAGTAAATAAGAGAGACGTCCGATGGAAATATTTTAAGCTGATTTGCTCAGTGCTTGATGCATCCCTTCGCTCATGTTTTCCAGGCCTTTTTTTATGTGTGTGTGCTTCATTCTTTCAAAAATTTCAAGAGGGATGCACTGCATTTTGGTTCGAAGTACAGAGGACCTTAACACTAAAAAAAAAATCAGGCAAGTACCTTCTTGTTCTCAGTATTTGATTGTGAAAGCATGCAAAAATAAATTTCCCCCACTTTGATATGCGCCTCAGGCTAGAAAAAAAAAGAGAAGAAAATCCCCTCCTTCAGAAGATTCATGCTGACAATTCCACGTGGAGACAGAAATTATTAGTTTTTGGATCAAGCTGATTCCTTCCTCAGAATTATTGAAAAAAAAAATAAACCCTTTTACTGAGTAAAATAATAATTTCCAAGGACTTGTTCAAGACTCATTTTCACAATTTAAATTTAAAAAATAGAAACTTTATTACTGACCTTGAGGATTTTTTTTATGAGGTTTCAAAAAAAGTAGAGCCACAATTACAATTTGAAATTGTCGGTGTGATGCATTATACTGCCCATGACACATTGTGTGATTTTCACACCGGTTCGTACGAATTGAAATAACGTAATGCTTCCAATTGTAATCTCACATCCTGAAAGGTAAATTTCTCGCATGACTTTAAAAAAAAGAAGTATCCATGCACAATGCCTCAACGAATGAATATTTTTTACAAGATGAAACTCGGAATGCTGTACGTCCTTGAAACTTCAGTACCATGAATATTGTATGTACTACAAGGGCCTGAACTTCCTGCCATACATCTGGAACCTGTGCACATTATTTTTTCAATAACACAAGTAAAAAATACAAAATTTTCAAGGATTTTTCAGTGGAATAGCTATTGAGAAATGCTTTCGGTTGTACGTATTATTTTCAATGACTATCTTCAATTTCAAACTAAATAAAATTTGTGCTTATAGAATCTCCAATTAAGTTTAACAATTTGCGAGGAGAAATGTTTTCGTCATAAAACTGGCCCTCGGAGGATAAAGCGCCAGCCGAAAAAATAATGGATCGACGCCCTAAAAGAAATAGGTCACAAGCTTCATCAAAGCGGACTCACGCGTCGGAAATGAATAAAACACCAGGAATGACGATGAGTCATGGCGAAAACATCCATATGGACATTCTATGAGACACGAAAAACATTTTCTGTCACTTCCATTTATTCCGTTTGATTCCTTTTCTTTAGTATGCTTTTCTTTTAGATACACCTTTCACAGTTTTCCTGATACACTACGTGTGAGTGCATGAAACAAATTCTCAGAATCTGTGTAAATGTGAGTGTGATGAGAGCGTTATTGACTCTCAGGAATGCACCCCTGAATTCTCTCCATATTGGAAGGATTGTAGTCCAAAAGCCCTCCTGCCAAAAGCCCTCTCCCCCCATTCATCCGAAAAATCAGGGATTACAGGCATTCTAGCCATTGGACGGGGGAGGGTTCATTTCCATTGTGAGAAAAAGTCAGGATATTTTTGTGGGGTGGAGCATTTTGGTTTGACCCAAGGTTGCTGAAATGCTCCCAGGTTAAGAAGGCCTAAGTCAGAAAAAATCCAGGAGACAAATTCTCTTTTGTTTTCAGGAATCTTCCATGCTGATCCTATACCAGGAATGCATGAAAAAACACCACCCAGTGAGGGATTTTTTTCATTTTTCATCCAAAATTTTCTGCAGGATTAGAAAAAAATGTTGGACTTCTTCCCGACTCAGGCCTTTGTATAAAAGCTGCATTTTTTAAATTCCCAGTTCTCAGTGCTGACACGAAATTTTGCGAATATATCCCAACTTTGCCGCACAAGGGCTAGTGACTCTTGATGTAAGCTGCACCTTCACCAGCAGGCCCAGCAGCACAAGGCCTTGTACCAATACAAGTATGTCTTTAAGTTGAGTATATAAAGGGATTCTTCTCCTGCAGTAGCCATCAGTGATTCTTTGCATGTTAATGTATTATTACTTGCTGACTTCTGCAAAATCAACATTTTAACTTCTTGATCCAATGACTGGGGCCCTTCAGATCATCAGAAATAAGAAGGGTGGTCAAAAGGCATACTAAAATGGCTATTTATTCATGTTTAAGAACACAAAGGCCAGTATTTGACACTGGGAATGTGTGAAGCCAAAGAATGCTGCATTGTGGGATGAAGGAGATGAGATAAGAAGTCGACATCAAGAAGAAAATGATATGGAGAGCAGCAGTGACTGCAAGGAAGAGGTAGAAGAGAAGGCAATTTTGAAGATGCTTATTAAACAGTCCTTTGAGGACCAATTTAACCAATCAGCTCTTCTCAGCAGGGCCACCACACACTGTTATAAAACTCTCCATCCTCCAAAAATAAAAAAATAAAATGAGGGGGGCTTTTGACCAAGGGTGCTTTTGCCAGGGGGGGGGGCCTTTTGTTGGGTACCATTGGGAGAGCTTGAATTTATATACAATATTTTGAGAATTGAAAAAATAATTCACCAATTCTAGACAAAAAATTACCGCATCTTTTTTTTCTTAAACGAAAGTCACAATTGAATATTTCGCCCTATGTGGTTCGCCCCTGTAAGGAAAAGTCGCCCATTTTCCTTTTTTTTTTTGCAAAAATACAGCCTACATCTCCGCGGAATCTTATCTTCGAGCTGAATTCAAGCAAAACATGATTCAAACTCATTGCTTAGAAGTTCTTTTTCATGAATTCATTCAAACTAGTCACAAAACGTTTCAACCTGAAGGAAGATCCTCTCTAGAAGAATATATAATCATGGATTGTTGAGCTAAATTCGTAAAATTTCATTCAACATACAGTAATTTATTCTGCTGCATTATTCATACAAATACCCTTATTCATTGATCAGGCCACAAATTATTATTTCACCCTTGTTTAACAGTTAATTGCGAGTGTCATTTTTGTGCAATAATACAGCGTAAAACTCTGCGAAATATCATCTTGAACCAAATTCGACGAACATTCAATCTAAACGCATTTTTGTCAGTTCTTTTTCTTCAGAAAAGCCATTTAGACCAGTTTGGGGACGATTTATGATCTGATGAATGATCCTCGCTACATAAAAAAAAATCGCATAGATGATTGTCGAATTAGACACTTTAATCACCTCATCAATACACCCAAATTTCTCCATACACAGCTCCATTCTTCAGACTACAGACTCTTATATCCGGAATTTCTTGATGGTTTCTCAACAACCCTGATCACAACTACCGTATTTTCGAGGACCTCTGGGATAATTTCTCAGCAACTTTCCTTTTCCTCGTTCTTTGATGAGTTTTCTCTCACATGTTCTCTATACTTGTGATTGATTCTTGTCTGCGCGTATGTTCCGAGTCCGAAGGAAACCCAAAAGCTATCGCGTGGGTCGATCAAAGGACGACTCGCTGATGATGGCGAAACTTTAGCATTTGCGGCTGATAAGTAAGTGCTGGTCCGAATGTTCAAAAAGGCACTCGAAATGTCCCCGTCGTCACGGAATTCATCGAAACTATTCAATTGCGCGGAACTTTCGCTCTAGAAAACATCAGTAATCGAAGATGAATAGGATGCAAATCAGTGAAAATTACAGCATAAATTAAGTCCCAAAAGCGTGCATAAAAAAAGGAGTCTTCTACAAGTATCAGCGATTGTAGTCGAGGTACTTTCGAGTTGATGGTAACGCATTTTGAATTTTTAAAATCGTCCAATGGACTCGCTAATTTTTACAAGCGCTTACGCGATACAGAAATCTGGTTTTTGTAGAAAGAAATAGAGAGGTTTTTAAACCTTTTTGTTAGGATATTGGTTTTCTTTCGGGCGCATTTATTATACTGTATTTCAATGAACTAAATCCAGAAAATATTCTTCAACGACTCTACAAACATTCTCAACCTTTTGGAAATCATGTCCAGGAAAAATGGATGAAAAATGAACAAAAATACAACTAGCAACGCAACTGTCCAGATCCCTACGTCACGAAATGCTCTGAAACAATTAAAAAAAATGCTGCAGTAGAATCTCATTACAACGAACCCATTTTGAGATCAGGAAAATGGCTTATTTGTAACATAGAATTCCATACAAATTCATCGTTGAAATATACTGTGTAGTGGGCAGGGACAAAAAAAAATGTTTAAAGCGATTATTCTGTGTAATGAAAGATTTGTCGTAACGAGATTCTACTCTACATTTGATACTGCAATCAGAAAAAAAAATCGTGTACAAATAGAGAAAATATATAAAAACTATTTTATTGATTTCGAAGGCAGGCATCGCGCTGTGTAAAAAAGGAAAATCTTCTTTCCTCGAAGTTACAGATTTTTTTTTGTCTGGTCCGTCCTTTCCGAGGAATTACTTTGTCCGTTTGGCGTAATTGGCTCGTATACGGCGACAGCCAAATATTGTTTCAACGTAGCTATCTCGATGGTACGTTATTGACAGATGACATCAGCTCCGTGTCACCACTCACCATAGTACAAAACAAAGCTATCACAGAGCTTTGTGGGCTCAGACCATTCGCACATTTTCTGTGTGTAGTGAGCCGATGCTATACTGGTTATTTTAACCTGTATAAATTTTATTTCTTTCATCATTCCATGATTCATATACAGGTGGGCAAGAAGAATTGAAGGGAAAAGAAAAAAATGCATTTTCGTGGTTGAAAACCCGTAAAGCATGGAGGAAGAACCAGATTTGACAAATAATCGTTGTACAAAGAAAATCGTTGTAGATGTTATCATCACTGTATAGAATAAGTCAACCAAATGTTTATACCTTGATTTTCGGTACGAAAATATATTGCCACGACATTTTCCAAAAATTACCTCATATGAAATATTTATATTGCAAATAGTTTGTTACGAGGAACACTTCAGTTCTGAAAATGAATTTTTGCCCTCAAGAATTTTGTTGTACAGTATATGGTTGCGTGAGTTTTCATTATGCGGGGACTCACTGCAGAATCTGACTAATCAATTAATTGCTGGGTATTGGGAATGAAACAAAAATAAGTTGAAGGGATTATTCGCAAGCCAAATAAATACTGACCAAAGATTGATATCATTGCCCACTAAAAATGAAATTTTATGTGGGATTCAGGACGTTTCAACAGGTTTTCAGGCACTTTTTTCAGAAAAACGTGTTGAGCATGATTTCACGTTGATGTATGCTTGTGAATTGATTTTGATTTTCTTCAAGATTGCAGGAATTGATATATAAAACTCAATTTCATCATGAGATGTACAAAATAAAAAATTCAATTTTTCCATTTTTCTAGACATTCTGGTTGAGTGTCCATATCTCAAGACATCCTCCAAATGTCAGAGCAGATTTTTTTAGTTACGTATGTGTCCCTAAGTTGAATCATTTGTATGTAAGGGTGTCTGAGGTCATTGACCCCTGTCATGTCTTGAACATGGCAAAGCTGTCAAATTCATCTGCTAAACTTGTCTTCCTGTGAGGCCCATAAGCATTGCCAAACCCCCATTTGGCAAGATTCACTGAGCCTCACCCAAGGACAAAAAAGCAGTCAACACTGATTCAATTTTGCCTCAATTGGCTGATCATGAGCCAGGAACAAATCAGCATATTTCTTCCTGACTCACAAGTCACAGCAAGAACCCAGGTATAAAAATTTTCATTTCTCCTCGGGAAAATAAGTCGTGGGCAAGAACATTCAACATTAACATCAAAATTATAATCTAAGCTAAGTGTTCACCAACCTATGGCCTTGAGGAGCGACTGGCAAATTTGCATAAAAATTTTTTTAGACTGGAAAATTTTCAGAACATTTTCTGTAGACTCTTGAATTTTCATGCATTGTTTTTTAGACCAACAGAAATTTTTCAATGCCTGACATTAAGTCCACAGAAAAAAACTTGTAATGCAAAAATTAAGTTAAGAGCCATTGAAGAAGCTGATATATTTTGAGTGTCTTAAAAAATATAATGCTGGGCTTCATTAGAGGCCTTCCAGATTAAAAAAATAAACATAATATATTTCAGTGTGTGAAAATATGCATGAAGTGTTATTAGGAGAAAAGCCAATTTTTATTTTCCATCAGATAATTTCAACTGACATTGTTTTTCCAACATTTCAGATAAATGTAACAGACTTCATTGCTATTTTTTACATTTTTTTTATTTAAAAGTAAAACTTTTTGCAGACTGGCAAAAATTCCCTGGGACCTGTGCTGATCCATGGACCACAGGTCGAGGAACTCTGATCTAAGCAAGCCAACCAATAGAGCAAGTGAAATTTCATTCCAACCTTTAAAACAAAGCTAAATTAAGATTTAAAACACTGAGAAGGAACTCATCTGTCAAGAGTTGTGTCCATCATGATACAAGTGAGGTAGCTTATGCAATTTGACCTCCAAAAATTTGAGTGTCCCGCAATGAAATGGTCAAATTTGCAGAGAAGTCAACTTGCACTTTGAAGTTTTGCCTTTTAAATTCAACTTCCTTCAACCAATTTTCCAGTGTTTTTTTTGTGGCTGCTATTTCTCAATTTTACACAGGGTGTCTCACAATTCAACTGCTTTGCAATTAAACCGTGGTCCAGGAGCACATTAGGGCTGAATTGCAGGGTACCACCTGTATACACACCTATTGATTCTACTGACCTTTGAATGAATCATTTAATTTGTTGGGAATGAATCCAATGAACCCAGCATCACAGCACCAACTGTACAAAATTTGTAAACACTCACCGCACTGCCGGGCCAACGCAGGCTGCTGGAGCCCAGCAACTTCCCAGCCAAGGGACTCGTCGGGATCCTGGCCCCCAGATAACCTGGCCCTCCTCCATGGCCCGAGGACGGCAACCCCAGCAGCGGCATCACGGAACTGCATCCACTGCTGGAATTGGACGACCCGCCGCCGCGACTGTCAAACGAATCACTGCCAAAGTCCACGGAAGTGATGCGAACAGTGAGTGTGAGTCCGCGTCGCCGAGTGATCACTGGGATGCATTCTTCGTACGTGACACTTTCTTGACTTTCCAGAGAGGAGCCGTAGGGACCGGAGTCGCTGCTGCCGCGACAATACGACGACGACAACGGCGACGCGACAGCGACAGTGACAGCGGCGGACTCGGGTTTATTCTCCTCCGATGACGCTGCTGCACTGATGTTATTCATCTTGCTGGGTATATATAATACAGACGCGGTTGGTTCATAAAAATTGAGATTAAATTTTTTTTTAATGGATCCAACAGTGTTTCAATACTCTTTATCATGCACACATAGTGACATCAATCAGCAGTACAGTCAACCCCCGTCTAACGGACTTGATTCGTGCAAGGGACAAGTCTGTTAAACAAAAAGTCCTTTACACAAATTCAATTACATAAAAAATTAAAAATTTAGGATTTTGTCTGTTGGGTGGGAGGAAAAACTGCTTGCAGAGCTGGTCTGTTCAGCAAAAATCCCTTACACAGGAGGTCTGTTAGGCAGGGGGCCACTGTACTTCAGTTCTGTTCAACATACGATCTGCAAATTTAACCCTTCTGCAGAAGCAAAGGGTTCTTTCCCATTGCTGGACTAAGTTGAGATTTTCTGGGGTGGGCTCACTATAATTTTTATTGAAGGCAATGAAAGCCAAGTCAGGTGGCCTATAGGGCAAAGTCAGACTTTGTCCAGCAAAAGGTGCCGCTAATGCTTCCCATAGTTTGGACTTTTCCTGTTAATCTTTTTTTTTTGGTTGTCTATAAATGTAAATCCTTCTTCTGGCACCACAAAATGAAAGGGTTTAGAATTTGAGAAGAATGATCCACAGAAAGGCTAAAAAAAAAAGCTCAGCCTTGGTGATGAATTTTTTTGTTTTTGTTTTTGTTGGCAAAATGTATCTTCGGATTCCAAGAAATACATTGGGATTTTACCCGAGTGAGCTGTTGCTCTTTTATTTTTTAATCTGGCCACACAGACACAACATTTTGTGGAAAAAGTCCAACTTAGCTATACCCAGGGATAAAGCATTTTTCATTTGATAAATCCAACAAACAAAACAGTGTTTAAATGAAGTTCTCTCATTTGATTGAGCTGATTTTCAATGGCGGAAATGAGGCTGCCCAAAGTCCTCAAAATGAATCCCTTTCTGGTTTTTCTTTGTTGGTAACAGCCAGAAACAAAGGGTGCATTATTGCA
Source organism: Notodromas monacha (assembly GCA_905338405.1). NCBI lineage: Eukaryota > Metazoa > Arthropoda > Ostracoda > Podocopida > Cyprididae > Notodromas > Notodromas monacha. Next base: position 17,983 of record CAJPEX010004101.1, read on the forward strand.
AAATCTGGAGCTTAGCTCCATCACTGACATGTTTTTTTTCTTCAGTCTCAATAAGAAACACTTCATTGCACTCAGACCCCCACCTAACCCCTAATTTGTAAAATAGCAAGTCCTCAGCTGCTCTTTATCAAACTTCACTTCAGAGGATGGCATTCACTGGGTGGTCTATTTCTTGCAATACATTTTTTCTTCCCTTGTATAAAGGATTAAAGATCAAAAGGACACAATTTCGTCAGCGTCAGAAAATCGCAAGTGACCATTTATCAAGAATTATGAACCAACCATTGTGTACATACGTTCGTTGGTGTCCATGTTTCTGTGTCTACTTGTTGCTGTTGATGTTGTTGTTCAAGTGTGAATTCAACATATAGGTATCAAGTGTGGATATAGTGGCCTGACAAACTTTGATGGATTTCGAAACACTTTTTGTGGCAACTGAGGAATGGCTCGGCGCAACTGACGCGGATGATGATGAGTCGCGCTGACGACCATCAGGAATGTGCGCCGCACTGTCGCGTCGGTTCACTATGGAAACGGGCATTCGCAACAGGTAGGCACCGAGTTTCCCTGGAAAAACTTACTTTTATGATATTTGTGAACTTCTCATGATATTCAACGCTGTGGTCATTTAAAGTGGCATGTTCTCCAACCGTTTTGGGACCACGTGCGAGCAATTTCACCAACAACAAAAAACATCTGCAGACTGGTAAATTCCCCTAAATTTTCTGTGGACTGGCAAAGCTTCATAAAACCTTCGCAAGCTCAAACAATTTTTGCTTGAATGACTTCGTATGGCAGGTATTTAAAAAGTGTTGTCTTCTTTTAAACAAATTAATAACTATAATGAAGGAGCCATAGTGGATTGTCTTTCAAAAATTCGAAGGTGTGCTTCAATAAGAAAGGTTTTCTTGAAAAATCTAGTGACTGATTGTAATTGAGACCCCCACATTTGGACACCTTGACCTGCGGACAATTGAGCATAGAGCCACTTATTTTCCTAAAAAAATAATAAAAAACATCTGACATGAGGACACTGACTCAACATAGGGACACTTTGTGATGAAATTGCAAATACATTTCAGGTCAAATTATAAGAAACAGATATTTCCAACCCTAAAAATGACATAAGAAAAGTTCTTGGGCATTTCTCTCACCAATTTACCATCCATTTAGCTAATTTAAAAAAACTAACCACCAGCATAGAGGGACTTCTAATTTTTTTCACTTAATTGAATGTGATTTTTTGTAGATGCCAACATTTCAAAGAACAGTACAGAGATACACTATTCAATGCTCCAAATATTCTTATTGAGTTGAAAATGTATTCACTAATTCAAATTCAAGTGGCAAACAATGTTTTTCAGGGGATTCTGAAGAATATTTCTCCCATAAAATACCAATTAAATTATATAATTTAAGTCTATTGGAAAACAAGACTCAACTTAGGGACACTCTTTATGCACCAATTATGTCCATAGCTTGGGGTCTCACTGTACTGTAGTTTGGGTTATATACATCCTGAATCAAATGGTCATTTTTGAGAAAACCTGTTGATATGAGCTCGCATGAACCACAAAAGACAATATCCACCTTTCAATAATTGGGGTTTCATTTGAACTCCTGTACTTGGCAGAAAAATTAAAGGTTTGAATGTTCAAATGCACTGAAATCGTGATCCACAAGATGTTTCTGGAGAAACTTGTAAGTGTTTTCTAGTGCTAGGTAATGTCGTAAAGCAATTAAAAGATTTCTAAGAACTTTTAAGTTACTTTCGTCAAAAGTAAGGTAGAGGGAAACTTCTATTCGTCTTACATGCATCAGTATTTTTTTTTAAATTTCGTGATACAACGCAATGAACATTGCTCATTCTTATTCTTGGTGGGCGCTTTAATTCGAGGAATAAGTATGATACAGCAGCTAAGTCCAATTTTCAAAAAATAATAAAATCTTCCAAAGAATAAAGCGTTCTCGATACGCTCCTGCTGTACAATAATCGTGAATATATTGCCACGTGGTAATTTAATGTAAGTTGTTATATATTGACGAAGTTATGCAAATATTCGACGACCGTTGACCTGAAGACCACCATACCTCTTCCAATTTTATATCTCATATAATAGGCTTCGAACGATGCAACGTACAAATGAAATAATAAAATCAAGCCTGGCATGGATTTCAGTCAACGGGTCATTTTGCGATTTTTTGCAGAGATTTTCTGGACTATTTATTTCGAACCTGAATTTGTTTAATTCGGCTGAAGTGTGTTCAACAGGTTATTACAAAATTTAGAACGTAATGTCCGTGAAACGATTTCATACATTCAGCGAATTTTTACTCACGTCAATGTATCTCTGCCTAATATTGGCTTGAAAAGAAAACTCACACCAATTATCCAAAGAACGGGTACTTTTGAGTTTTTTTTTTTGAAAGCAGTTACGTGTCAAAACGTCTTAGTACCCAGTCAAAGCGTGTTTTCTTTTATGGGCGGGTAGGGGTGCTTGGGCAGCGTGCTGGGCCCAACTTACGCCAAGACTTGGAAGCCCTAGGACGTGCAAGGCAACCCAGGTTTCCCGCCCAACCCAGGTTTTCCCCCCAAGGAACTATTCCAGCAAACTCTATATGAGAACCTTCCCTCTTTGGCCTGCTCGAGATAATTTACAGCATCCTAGCTCTGAAAATTGAGTCGGACATTTCAGTGCTGTAATACGAATATTTAAAAGAAAATGTTTGGCGAGTATTATTTTTGCAAAGGTCATCTTCCTGTTCTGTGTCTAAATTTTTAATTGGCCCTCCAAAAAATGCATCAAAACAATAGCCTGAAAATTTTCCAAAAGCCAAAGGGATAGTGATTTGATTTCTACGTCGATTTGACAGCCAAAGATGAAGTTTGAACCGGGTTTACGCATTGGCGACGATAAAATATGAAAAATATTTGAAAATTTCTTGATATGTCAGTGAATCAATATGCTTTCAGGAATGGTGAGGTTTAAATATTGTTCAGTGTGGGTTTGAATCCGTTGCTGGGAAAGTCAGTCCCAAAAGTATTTTGTTAGGACCACTGCAAATCTTTGGAATACTAAAATGTCCCATCTTTTGTGCCAAATTCCACTCAACAACTGCAGATTCTTGCATGTTGTGAAGAATTACTATACTGAGCCACCTGTCAATTCTTTTTGAATTCATATACATCTCTTTTCATATAAATTTGGGCGAACAAAAATTTCTCTAATTTTGTAAAACACCACTCTTATCAAAATATTTAACTAAGTACTTTTCTCTTCCTGATCACGGATAAAATTTGTACACATGTCAATCTCTAAAAAAGTCCATAGAAAAGTATAACTGTCTTACATGACTGTGTAGATGTCCTTACTGTGAATTAAGTGAGACACCCAGCCCCTCTCCTTCATATCATATGTCACCTTGCCTATGAAATTGATATCTGATGTAGGATAATATTTCAAGGGAAATATTTGAGATCCCTAATATGACCTTCTTTTAATTTGCATCAAAAAGTTTGTAATTTGTGGAATTGGGCTCTGAAAAGTTGCAAAGTTGCAATGCACATTTTACCTCAGGAAACCTGATGCATCCTACTTGGCCACAAAATTACATACAATACTATTGAAAGTAATATTTATGAATCTTGACGTTGCCGGATCAAAGTTTCCTCCACGAACAGGATTTGGGAGAAGATGTNACCTCAGGAAACCTGATGCATCCTACTTGGCCACAAAATTACATACAATACTATTGAAAGTAATATTTATGAATCTTGACGTTGCCGGATCAAAGTTTCCTCCACGAACAGGATTTGGGAGAAGATGTAGAATGATTGTAATGGACTTTGATAAGCAATAAAACGAATCGTTCTTGTTCATCAGTGTTTTCTAAAGCACATCGAAAGACTCGACCTACCGAAATGATCTAGAAATGTTCAAGTTACGATCACTCCCTGGGAGTGAACATTTTTTGTAGCGAAAATCGTTGGTTGGTTCATTAGTTCCAAGGGGGGAAAAAATCCTGATACCAGAGATCTTTTTTGTCCTATGCTCACAAGTTGTGCGAGATTATTTCACAGAGGGATAGATGTCGCTTGATTCTACTGGTGAGCTAGTAAACTTGAACACAGGCATGTCCTCATTTGTGACTCATGAAGGGTTCTTTGCCATTTTTGCTAACATTTACATCTGAGCAAACATAAGTTATTCTTCGCCAGTCAGTGAAAATTTACCTTGAATACGTGTAGTGATTGAAATCAAGAGGATTTGCAGCACAAAATACTCTGCTGATATTTTTGTACAGGCTGGACCAAAAAAATGTGAACCGATTTTTCACTTGAAACAGCACTGAAACAAATCAAGCTACAGCAATAAAAAAAACACCGAATGAAAGCTGGACTTGAGAGAAACCTGTGGCAATTGGGACCATGAAAACCAGACCTTTTGAATGGGTTATATACATCCTGAATCAAATGGTCATTTTTGAGAAAACCTGTTGATATGAGCTCGCATGAACCACAAAAGACAATATCCACCTTTCAATAATTGGGGTTTCATTTGAACTCCTGTACTTGGGAGCTAAAATAGATTGCTACAGGTACAGGTGGTACCTTGCAATGTGACCTCTTGCAATTTGACCATCCCACAATTTGATGATCAAATTTGCTAGGAGGTTGACTCATAATTTGACCATTGCGGCACAATTGGACGTGCAGAGAGTCACAAAAGGTCAAATGCCATGCAGAAAACATGCCCTTTGATTTTGTCTTGCAATTTGACTGCCTCACAATTCAATGCTAATCCAGCAACAGATTAGGGTAAATTTGCGGGGTACCACTGGTATCTGCATCCAGTAGTGTTTCCTGATATTTCACTGATATATTTTTAACTATTTACATGGGCATCTTTTTTTCGGTTGTACACAGTATTCATGTCATGGTCACTATACTTGAACGCAACAGAGAGCTTCTTGAAAATTTTTACCACCCTAGAAAAATTAAAGGTTTGAATGTTCAAATGCACTGAAATCGTGATCCACAAGATAAAAGACCTCTTTGAACATTCACAAAAGATCACGATCCATTACAGCATTTCGTTAATTTTCTAAAGATTCTTGAAAATTCAATGAAAGCAGTTTTCATTCCATCTCCCTTTGAAGATAAGCAGAATGTTGCATAAGTATATTTTTTTACATTTCGTGATACAACGCAATGAACATTGCTCATTCTTATTCTTGGTGGGCTCTTTAATTCGAGGAATAAGTATGATACAGCAGCTAAGTCCAATTTTCAAAAAATAATAAAGTCTTCCAAAGAATAAAGCGTTCTCGATACGNAACATTGCTCATTCTTATTCTTGGTGGGCGCTTTAATTCGAGGAATAAGTATGATACAGCAGCTAAGTCCAATTTTCAAAAAATAATAAAATCTTCCAAAGAATAAAGCGTTCTCGATACGCTCCTGTTGTACAATAATCGTGAATATATTGCCACGTGGTAATTTAATGTAAGTTGTTATATATTGACGAAGTTAAGCAAATATGCGACGACCGTCGACCTGAAGACCACGATACCTCTGCAAATTGTATATTTCATATAATAGGCTTCGAACGATGCAACGAACAAATTGAATAATAAAAGAAAGCCTGGCATGGATTTCAGTCAACGGATCATTTTGCGATTTTCTGCAGAGATTTTATTGACTATTTATTTCGAGCCTGAATTTGTTTAATTCGGCTGAAGTGTGTTCAACAGGTTATTACAAAATTTAGAACGTAATGTCCGTGAAACGATTTCATACAATCAGCGAATTTTTACTCACGTCAATGTATCTCTGCCAAATATTGGCTTGAAAAGAAAACACACACCAAGTATCCAAAGAACGGGTACTTTTGAGTTTTTGAAAAACTTTCGTCAATGCACAGTTTTGCAGAATCATGGGTCAGTTTCGCACAAAAGAAAATACCCGCCCATCCCCACGAACCCGTCGCACGACCCGGGTTGAATGCGGTTCTGAACCTTCGGGATCCTG
>CAJPEX010004102.1:4274-24011 GCA_905338405.1 Notodromas monacha
TTCTGGTTATTTTGGAGAGCAGGAAAACAGTCCTACAAGGACGAGAAAGTGAGATTAGCAGAGAAATGTAGCCTTGGAGGCTTTCGTAAGTTACGTGAGAACCGAGGATTTCCGAGGTTCTCACGGAAAGTGGAATTTGTCCTCAAGGACGAGAATTCGGGTTCTCAAACTGTCATTTCTAAAAATAGGACTAAAAAATTCGCGACATCTACCTCCATGTCCCATTTGCCTTTTCCATGGAGTACAACTTTTAGGAAGTAATTTAGCAGTCCACAAGTTTATATTTCTTCAACATTCATATTGCACATTTCTTTCAACAGCTTGATGTGATTCTTGAGCATTTTTTGTTATCTCCTCATGCTTGAGTCATTTCGCAGTTCTTAGGTTTGAATGATGATGCAAGACCGTGCATTCTTGCATCTAAACTGATGCAAAACCAATGAGGAAATATTACCCTATCATTACAATATTGGCTGACTTTTTTTTTAAAAACCTGTTATTTTTTTAAAGCCTTGCTTGATTACTTTTTTTTTCATTGCTTCCCTCTGATCTAGACAAAGAGTCAAACGCTGCAGAGGAACTGACACTCATTTTCAAATTAATTGTCATTTGTCAGTCTGAGTTTTGAATATTACCTTGACTGGAAAAATGGTGGCCACTGGAGCAGCTATTGCCGCTGGAACAGCAGCAACAATTGTCACTGGAGGTCTTGCAGGTCCAGCAGTAGTCAGCAGTGTTCCAGCTGTGGCTGGTGGAGTTTCAACTGCACTTGGAACTGCTGCAACTGCTGGCACTGGTGAGTTTCTTTGCAGGGGTGTCCCATACAAATCAGTGTGTCCCAACCTGTGGCCCAGGGACCAGTGATGGTCCACAGAGGTTTTTTGCCAGTCTGCGGAAATTTTTCATCAGCATTATAAATTTATCAAAAGCAGCAATGAAATCTTTATTTGAAAAATTTGGAAAGAGAATGGCAGTTGAAATTATCTGATGAAAAATAAAGGTTGCCTGTTCTCCTAATAAAACTTGAAATTGTCAAGTTTTACTTTTATCTGATGAAATGAATTATCTTAATTTTTCATTCTGAGAAACCTTTCTTAACCCTTGGGCGGCAAAGTCGGACTATTTTTGCAACATTTTTTTGCACCTCAGGGCAGAAAATAAAAAAAGGACAACAGGGATTTCAAGACAAAGTTGGGGGAAAATCAGATGTTTTTTTCTTCTTGCACAGAAAAATTTTGTGGGAAAATGAAAAAAATGCTATGCTATAAGCAATGGGCTTTTGTCCGATTAATCCCGACTTTGCCTCAGCCCACCTGGAAGGTCTTTTCTGACCTTCAGAAAAATTAAAACGCCTTAGCATACAAAAATAATCCAATTTTGGTCAGCAATGGGAAAGAGCCCTTTGCCTTCCAAGGGTTAATCCTTTGGTGGTAGCATATTATATTGCTTTTCGCTGCAGTTCCAGGATTTTTTGCCAGGTCCTGCAAGTTGGTTTGACTAAAGGCCATCAAAAAGCAGATTTTTCTGATAAGCTAAAGTTGGGAAAATCCTGCAAAAGAAAGCCCTTGTTCTGATCATCCCCCAGCAATGCTAATCCCATGGCAGGAATGCAGAAAAAATTCCACCCAACAGTAACTTTTTTTCTTGTTTTGTTGAAAATGTTTCTTTGCTAAAAAAAAACAGGATTTTTCCCAACTTTAATTGGCTCTTCTAATCATTCCCCTCCTTTTTTTTTTACTCCTTGTGGTTCAACTTTTTGCGGATAAATCCCAGCACCACTTCCCAAGGGTTTAAAGCCCACTTTTCTAATATTTTGAAGACATTCCACTAAAGCTGCTTCAGTACTGGTGTTTCCATAGGAATAAATTTCAGAACCTTTGATTTCACTTCAATCTCTGTCTATTTATTACTTTCAGCTGCAGCAGGCGCAGTGACGGGACCAGCAGCAGTGGCGGCTGTTCTTTCTGGGCCCGTGGGTTGGGCTCTGATGGGAGCAGAACGAAAGAAGAATTAATCAAGAGCTGATGGGATTTCAGGAAAATATGAAGATTTTCCTGCGTTAAATGCTCATCACGGGGCTAAAAACGCAATGATGCAAGAGTCTCTGCTTTTTTTTCTTTCTCCATGAAACAGAAATGTTCTCTTTCTGAATTTAGACCAGTGTCAATTTAAAGAAAAAAAAACTCTTCGCTTTCTTTGGTCGTTATCTTTCAGAAATAAAAATGTTTGAGGTCCGGTATATTGTATGTGGTTTTTCCCGCCATAATATTCAAAACATCAAATATTATTTTGAAACGAGAAATCCTTTTTTTTGTTGCAGTAACAGTGTGTGAAGTGCTTTTAAATCCGATCGTGAAACTTTGTGCGTCCACATCTCAACGTCTCATCCCACTTCCAGGTAAGAAAACATTTTTGAAAAATTTGTAGAAACTTGGCAAACAAAAGTCGACTGTTCCGAAGACCCTTCCGTGCACCAGCATGAATGAATCCCGTTCAATTATAATGTTTGCGAGAAAATTTTGGAAATTTTGAACTTGAGCAAGTTTGTGAAAGCTCTTCATTTTGCACCGAGGCGTGTAAAATTTCCATAAATTACCTAATTCAACATAATTTCCTTGATTTAGATTGGAACGAAAAAGTGATTATCCTCAACAAATTCTTCTCTCTGTTCCAGCGTACAATAACAAGTCAAGCATGATTTAAAAGCACATCCTGAAACCTTTTTTTTTTTTTTAAATGATGTTTCGGGAGCAGGTGAGAAAAATATGAATTGAAATGGACGACTTCACCTTCGATTGCTGGAAGCCAGTGCTGAGAGACACGACAGAGGAACCATCGAAGGGCATTTTGCTGAAAGACCTCGTCACGGATCCCCGAATTTCAAGCGTGGAAGTGACGCAAAGCTCAAACGGCGAAATTCAATTGATCATCCTGGGAAATATTTGGGGTGACAAGTTCAGACTGGAATTCTTCCACGTGGGAGATGATCGGAAGCTTTTGGCTCATGCCGTTAAAATGAAGCCTGATGAGATTTCATCTTCTTGAAGTTTATGAAAAATTGCAATTTTATACATGATGTGTGATTGAGAACTTCCGCCTATTTTTGACATGCGCGAAATTTGTCATTCTGCAAAATGGTTGGCCGACATTTTGCGGCCTTTTCGAACAATAGACGCCAGGAATCTGGAAATTGCCGGCATGCGAAAACTTTAGTTTAAAACAATTCCTTTGCTTTATGCAACTTTGCCTTAATATGGGCTTTTTTTTTTTTTTTAAAGGCGATGAGATTTCAAAAATTATGTTTCTTCCTTCTTCCAGGAATTTTTAACAGGAACCTGTGAATTGTGCGTGTGTGTGTGCCAACTCAAAGGGAGCTCAAATCTTCTCAGGTAAATTTTTGCAACTGGAAACTCTCTAAAAATGCTTGCATTTTTTTATTAGAAACTTTATCCAGATTATAACATTTTTTGAGTACAAGGGTAACAATAATGAAAGATCAGCAACACGTTTGGCACAGTGAAACATAAAAAATATGCAGGGTAATTAGCCATTTTTTGGTTTTAAAAAACGCATTAAAGGAACACTTTTAATGGACATTCCTACTTTTTCCTTTAATTATGCAATAAACTTGTATAAATCACAAATACAGTTGGTGTCCTGCAATTTGACCCTAATCAGTTGCCAAGTATAAGGGTCAAATTGCAAAGCCATTGGATTGCAAGACACTGTCAAATTTGATGCTTTTTACAAAACATCTGACATTTTGAGTCTCTCTGCGAGTCAAATTGCAGAGCAAGAGGTTGAATTGCAAGTCAACATCCCAGAAAATACAAGTGTTGAATTGCAGGACATTGATTTGCAAGGCACCACCTGTACTGCAATAAATAAGCACACTGTTCTTATTTACTAAGGAAAATTTTTCTTCAGATTTTCTGGGTATATGATCAGAATTGTTCCAGCTGAGAATCAGGCATAGAACTGCATGCTTCCCACATTCCTCCATGATTTCCATAACATTTGCTCTTTTTGCAGAACCCAGGAAACAATCACATCTTCTGTTCAACAGACACAATGGTGGTCCTGACAGCAAGTGTTGTTGCAGGAACAGTTGCTGTAGTGGCAACAGGTGGCGCTGCTTTGCCAGCAGTGGCAGCTGGAGTTCAGTTAGGCACAACTGTGGGAGGCGCTGGTGCTGTTGCCAGTGCTGTAGGAGTGACATCTACAGCTACAGCAGTTGGAGCTAGTGCTGCAGTGGGGGGAGTTGGGGGAGCAATGGTGGGAGCTACTGCCACTACAGCCACTGCTGGAGCTGCAGCAGTTGGTGCAGCTGCTGGTGAGATTCCTGTGTGAATTGTTTCAGCTTTGAATTTTAATAAAGAATTTTTCAATTTTCTTTCTTTTGCTGATGCAGGGATTTGTTAAAATCTATTTCTGAAAAATATTATGCATAGCAAATGTTGAGTCTTTCTACAGTTGCAAAATCTGTTTTAAAAACATATTTAGATACAGTAGTGAAATAATCTATGATCTGGTTGAACTGTTTATAGTCAAGAAAATAATTTTTTGATTGGAAAAAACTTTCCATCAACTTGTGGAGTCAGTAGAATGCTGAGAGGCGACCATTGAAAATACAGGATTAAGATAATGTGAAGATATGGTTAACTTCACTTTTGTCACTTTCACTCATAATTTGAACAAGATTTTTTTTATCCGCTGCAATTTCTAGGTGCTGCTTCTGGTGCAGCCTCAGGGGCAGCCATGACTGCTACAGCTGCAGGTGTTTTGAGTGGCCCAGTAGGTTGGGCCGTTCTGGGCAGTGAGCTGAAGGGGGACACCATTGATGGTACCACCACTTATGACTGTTGGAAGAGGGTCATGAGGGAAGCTTCAGAAGAGCCTTCTCAAGGAATGCTACTCAGAGATGTCGCCACTGATCCCAGGATATCTGGGATGCATTGTTTACCAGATAATGGTGATGTTCAACAGCTGGTGATTGAAAACATCTGGGGTGAAAATTTCAAGATTGAGTTTTTCAAGGTCAATGGTGATGAGAGGCTTCTTGCTCATGCCACCCAGGCTTACTAGTTTTTTTCAGCACAAACTTATTTTTTTGGGGGGTTTAAATTCATGAACGCAAAGGCATTGAAAAAGGGGACATTGACCAACAGCTTTGTGGAATTTTTGCAAGAAGAGTTTTCCATTCAAAGAAGAAAAGAAAATTAATTTTCAGCTTTCATGGTGGTTTGAATTTGTCATCTCAGCGTACTGAAATGTATACAGTTATTGGATGAATCATTATCGTGGTTTTTTTTTAGCATTTCAAGCCACTTAGCCAAAAACCTTCAGGTCCCTGAGCACATTTTAGGTAGGGTTCTTGTGTCTCTCACTTTTGTGCCCAATCTCCCCCATATTCTTTACAATTATGTGCGCATGAATCATACCAAAGTTCAATAAGTATCCTCTTAACACATTTTCTTACATTGCCTATTGTGATGATGATGTGCTAAGATTTTAGTGAATATTCCTGCCATGATTACCAAAAGCAAAGCCAATCATACCTAATACAGGTGGACTCCCTCTACAACAATCCTGTCTACAACAATTTTTATGTAAAGCAAATTTGTGAAGTTCCAAAGAGTTTGCTCCTGAGGCTATTGGGGTTCTCTAAAACATAATTTTCTCTACAATGATTTTTTTTCTGGTCCCTTGCATTCTGCTGTAGAGAGTCTGCCTTTATCAATCTTTCAAAAATGGACTGCAATATAGACTTATTGGTGTAGGTCTCATTTTCAAACAATAAGCTGAGCATGCAAATTGAAGACTAACAGGCTAGCAGTTTCCATGTATTTCAAAATAAAATCTCTTTATCCAATTTTAATCTGCTTCTTTACCCTTGGATGGTGGCAGCCTCCTGTCCTCCCCTTGGCAAAGTTGGACTTTTTCCTGATGGGTGTACATTATATTTTTGCACAAGGTTATGCAACCCCTGCCAGGTGGGGGAGGGCAAAGTTGGATTTTTTCCAGGGATAATGAAATGCTGGGAAAGTCCTGAGTCAGACTTTTTCCGTATTGACCTCCAACCTGAGCTCCTGGCTTTCAAGCTTAAATTTAATCTTTGAATGGGGAAACAACACAAGGCCAGGGAAAAAAAGGGAGCCTTGAAGCTTTCATTCTTTCATTTTCAGGTGAAATTTTTCTGTGGAAAATTCAAAAAATGCCAGGATTTTTCTGGACTTTGCCCTGCACACACTGTTGGGGGTTTTTTCAATCCCACTCTGGAGTGCCACAAAAATCTGCAAAAAAAGTCCGACTTAGCCGCAGAAGGGTTAATCACTTCTTATGAGGTGAAAGGGATTACAGTATAGCATTTATAGTTGAACTCAACCTGCAATCATGAATTGATCATGATTCTATGAATCAGGTTTCTGGAGGTCAAAGATTCAGGCGACACCTATGATTTCAGGCATAAAAGCGGCAATTAAGGACCCCGCTTTGTGGCTTCCAATGCGTTTATTTCAAAACATGTTCGCAGTATCACTTCAAGCTGTGTGTTCAATGTAATAACGATCTGAGTTTCTCGTTTCAGGACAAAAGTGATCCATTTCTTGATTTGCAAATTTTATACAATAAAAATATAAATAAAATGGTGTTGATTACTGGCGGATACGCGAGTGCGACCAGCCTGCTCGCCACAAGCGCCACAACCGGAGCCACCACCGGTGCCGTGCTTGGTGCCCTCAAGACCACTCAGCTCACTCAGGCCTCCTGCAATTCCATCGTGGCAGCGGCATCTGCCGTGAGTGGTGTTGCCAATGCCATGCTGGGCTCCACATCGGCTGCCGCCAAGGTCGGTGCCACTGGCGCCACGGTGCTGGCAGATGCTGCTCTCGCCTCCGCCACCGGCGCCACTGTGGCAGCAGCGGTTTCTTCTGCCGTTTGTGGCGCCTCTGGGCTCTTTGCCGGACCAGCAGGACTCGCTTTGCTGGGAACTTCCCTGCATTCTTGTCGGGAAGACCAGCAAGAAGAAGCAAGGATTGCGAGCTTTGATTGCTGGAAGCCGGTTGTTCGTGATGAGTCGGTGGAACCATCGAGAAGTGGGGTTGTGTTGGAAGACTTTGTCAGGGATGCGAGGATCAAGTCTGTTTCGTTCCTGCGGAATGAAGATTCTTCGCAGCAAGTCGTCATCATCACGAATGTTTGGGATGAACGATTTCGAGTTGATTTCCTCCCATTTTCTCTTGATGGTCATTTGCTGGCTCATGCGGAAAAATTTTGAATTTTAACAAATTTTCTTCTCGTCGAAAACAAAAGTGCACTATTCTCCTATATACTGTACTGTTTGGATTCTATATGCATTCGAATCGAATTTCACGGAATGTAATTTTTTTAATTGCAGAAGAAATATACACGCAGCAACTTGAGTAATTTGAAATTTATTCTATGGAATATGGATTATCTTGGGGGGAAAAACAAAGCAATGGGAAATTTTCTTGGATACAATTTCTCAGGTTGCATCCGAGAGAAAAGAAAATTTTGGAACCTGATTGATCATGAAACCCATTTGATGCAGTAAAATCACGTTACACCCAATATCGATAGAAACCTGGAAAAAAGCTTTGTTGTTATGAAATATTTATTGCAAATAAATTAAAATAAAATCGTGGTTAATTCTAAATAAGGGACCTAAAAAACAAAGTTCTCCTATATGTTTTAAATCGGTGTAAACTACTGTAGATTTTTCGTAAGAAAGAGTCTAACGCAATAAGTATATTCTCTAAACGAATGCAGTAGAGTTATCTATAGTTACCAGTACATCATTTATATATTGCATCAAATGAGTAGATTACATGAATGTCTGCAGTCGAAGCCTATAAATAATACAGTTGATGAAGCAACAGTCGACCTTCGAACTGCTGGCAGAATCTGATACGTTCAGAATTCATTGTACAGATGTCACTTCCACAGCTGAAGTTTCAGTGACATGCTACGTGTACCATTATAGTACTCCAAGACTTCGACGGTTTTTAAAGGAGTTGTTCGAGTTTTTTATTCGTGAAGTGCATATCAGTTGGATTATTGCACAGTCTTGGAGGCTATTTCACACACATCTATTTGAAAAATGAATTTGTTTCCACTGTTCACTAGACTTCAGAGTTCTGAGGGCAGCATCCAGCAGTAATCAAAGTTGAACTCAATATTATCTGCAGAGATTTTACAATGGTTGAATGAATAAATGAATGAATGAACATAATGCTTTATTTTCTGCTTTTCAGCATTCACAAGGCTCAATCAAGATTTCCACATCCAAACCCCCTTCCCACCCAACCCAAATCAACTCAAAGACATTTAATCACTTCAGAGCAGGAAACAGACCACAGCAAATGGATAACAAAAATAAAATAAAATACAATCCACAAAATAAAACCAGACATCTGACATGTATGCATATACACCCATTCCTTCCCTGACATTGAAAACAAAATATCAGTAACAATTAATTTAAAGCACAAGGTTTTCAGTTTGTTTCTGTACGAGGTTTAGTTGAATGAACAATTTAGAAACAATCTTTGATGAGAAATCATATAAGACCAACAGTTTATCTTGATCCTTTCAGGAAGGGTCTTGTCAATGGTTTTGTCTTGTCTATATTCCCATGACCTGGTTTCTGTAATCAAGGTCAAAATCTCATTATTACAGTACAAAGTACTAAGGTCTTTGTTTTTATGGAATTGAAACCTTGAAAATTTAAAATGATAAAATTGAAGGCGCTTATCCATCTTTACAACCACAACAAAAAAACAATTATTGCAGTGCGGTTGCGGAGAATTGTTGCCTTACAATACTCTGTCTCACTCATGATGGGAAAACTTTCTTCGCGTCATTGCCGACGGGAAAAAGCTGGCGAGTAGAAAAACCCGACGCATTCCAAGGCAGACATTCTTAGAGCAGGGAAAAAACTATACATTTCTCCTCAAAACATGCAACAGTCACGATGACAGAGGGAAATGATTTTTAGGCTAGAAATCCTTTCGGAAAAATCCGAGTGCACAGTACAGTACTTTTTTTCTTCCTGCCAGCATCGGGTTGAGCTGGGTCCAAAGAAACAGAAACAGTAGTACTTAACATTTTGGGAAACGACGTTGAAATATTATGAATATGTGCTGGTGGATTGTGTGTGACAAAAGAAATGCGAGACTTGTGTGCGAAAATTGAGAAAATGAAGTGTTTGGTGGGCAGGAATAAATGCGAAAGAAAATGTTGGCCTGTAAAATGCAGTGCAAATCCTGATTTGATTCCTTCTGATGTAATGATACAACAGACAAAAAATGAAGTCATTTTTCCGTTTAAAAAAAATATTATTCCTAATACGGTTATACTTTAAAAATACCCATTTTTGTCCTGCAAAAATAGTAAACAAATTTCCCTGCAAATGTTGGACGCACTTTCGTCGCATTATTAAAATTGTGAAGAAATCTATCGTTTTTTTCTCATTTTCCATTCGATAAACTCATCGAGAACAGCGAAGTGTAAGAACTTCTCTGTTTATTTTTAAAACAATGATTATTTGAAAAATCTTCATACTTTTTGGGAACAATCAATCATACACTTCATCTGAGAATAGAATGCATCAACGAATATTATGCATAGCATAGTGTTGTGCTAATTTCAAGAAAAGAAACAGTAGTGCGTCTTGAATTTCCTCAAATGTTATTAATTTTCTTGTGATGCCCCTAATTTTCCTGTGCTAATAATGCGCAAAATCTTGCATGAAAAGATCACCATTTTCTTTCTGCTGTCCAGAGATACCAAGTGTTGCAAAACTTTTACATTTTTCCACAATTGTTTGATGTTCCTTAAAGACAAAATGCATTATTAAATTGAACTGTACTGTACTTTCATCATTGAATCACAACTTAGACACCCTTGATAATTTCTGCAGTATAAAAACATTGGTTATTGCATCACCAGAGCACCTTCTTTTCTTATGCCCAGCATTCCACAGCTACAGAAATGAGCTTTAAAAAGATCTGGGGATCGACTCTTAGAATTCAATGAAAAGACTCTTTCAAAAATCTCAGAGCACCAAGATAAACTGCTAACATTAAATTATTCTTCATCAAATATTCTCTCCAAATTGTATAATCAATTAAAACTTTTCAGGGGGCAGGCCAGAAAATATTGTGCTTTAAATTGGGTTCAGTAATTGCCTTATGCCTAAACTTTTCATCATTGATATTTTGTTTTTGTTATCAGCAGTGGGAGTGGAAGAAAGCGCATGCATTTACATCAATGTTGTGCAATTTTAACTTTTGGGATGTATTTTCTTTTATTTTAATATCCATATATACAGCTTATTTCTCTATAGTTTCCATTCTGATGTGATGGAATGTGTTTGAATGTGGGGGGGGGGGGGGGGGGGGGGGGGGGGGGGGGGTGGAAGGGGGGGGGGGGGGGGGGGGGGGGGGGGGGGGGGGGGGGGGGGGGGGGGTTTGGGTGAGGGAACATTGCTTGAACCTTGTGAATGCCGAAAAGCAGAAGATAAAGCTTGCTGCTGCTGTTCAATGCAATTCAATAGTGAATCATTTAAATCCTCATTCTTTCAGACGAGCCAGACTCGAAAGAATTTAATTTCGAATTGCAAAACATGGCGACACCGTCGCGAATTGCGGACTTTTACGCTGGAAAAAGTGTTTTCATCACCGGGGCAACTGGTTTGATTGGCAAAGTGCTCTTGGAACGCTTGTTACAAACGTGCCCTGAAATATGCAAAATTTATGTCCTCGTCCGAAACAAGCATGGCGTCAACGAGCGACGAAGAGTCGAAAAACTCGTGAAATGCCAAGTCAGGTTTTTTCCTGGTCAACTTTCGTTTATTTTATTTTATTTTTCGGAAACGTGAGGATTTTTTTTCTTCTCTTTATTCTTCTGCTCGATTTTCAGGCTTTTGATCACATTCGGAGAACGAGTCCAGAAACTTTAAACAAGATTGAGGCTATCCCTGGAGACCTGACTGCTCCTGAACTTGGGATTTCACCAAATGACCAGGAAACATTGATGAAGAATGTGTCAATCGTGTTTCATTCAGCTGCCACAGTCAGGTTTGACGAACCACTGAAATCATCTGTGCAAATGAACGTCGTTGGCACACTGTCAGTCATCAACCTTTGCAAACGTCTCCGGGATTTAAAGGTAAAATATATAATGAAATTTATGTTCCCATAGAAGACCGGCATCTATTGGAGAAAATTACCCCCACCTATTGGTGTTTAATTTTTTATTTGAAATCAGCCATTATTTACAACTAATACAGTTGGCTTGAAAAACCGAATTATACTTTGAATTTTGTCAGCATTTGGCATTTTGCTTTCACGTAAAGTTTTTTTTTTTTTAATTGAAGGTTGGTTCAACGTTTTTAGGGCCACTCTGTATAACAACAAGTTTTTTTTTCAGATCCAATTACTATTAGAGATTTGTTCTTATTTGAGTAAATTCAATTTGAGACCTGGTCCTTATTGTAGAAAATTACTTCAATTACCGCCCCATTCACTTGAGCACATGTTCTTTTTTTATATGGAAAAAATCAGGATACAGTATCTCCATACGAGGAATGGTTACTGCATTTTTCAAAATCTGTAGACATTCAAGTACAAACCTTTGGCAAGTGTTTTAGAAATTTTGAATATGCTATTCAGCACCTTTAACAGAGACAAATTTATTTTAAAAGAATCAAAGCACCTAAAAAAAATGGTACGTTTGCTTGACACGAGAATTTAAGAGCAATTAAAGTCA
The DNA here is from genome assembly GCA_905338405.1 of Notodromas monacha. NCBI lineage: Eukaryota > Metazoa > Arthropoda > Ostracoda > Podocopida > Cyprididae > Notodromas > Notodromas monacha. The sequence goes on from CAJPEX010004102.1 coordinate 16,065, forward strand.
TGCTGGTTCATTTTAGGTAAATAATTAATATGATATGTTATTTATTCTTGAAGTGTTCCAGTTTTCATGAATGCAAAAGTGCCGTATGAGCATCTTAGTCAGGAATACCGTACATTTTTCTCGAAATTCCAGCGTTAAAACTTCATGATGCGAATCTTTTATTTGAGGGCACGTTTTATTTGAATAAATCGTCGATACTGGTAATGTTTCAGGATGTTTAAGAATATTTAAAGAATACATGTTCTTCATTGTATTCAACATATACCATTTCATGTACTGTATCATCAAATATGAAACTTGAATGAAAACTTTCATGGACATGTTCACAATGACTGTGAAACTGTGTGTCTTTGCGCGAATAATCAAAATTTCCTGTTATAGTGAAACTTGTATCATCCGTAATATACTGAATGGTTGCCTTCGTTTAGATAATGAAATATCACGGATAAATGAATGCTATTCGAAAATTATATTTCACGGTAAAATTCTAAAATAAAAACCTGCGACATCAGTATACAGTAAAGTATTGAAATTCCCGGGAATCTTGAATTTCAAGGGTGTTGATTATTGATTCATCAGAACATTCAAAAGTAAATAATGAGGCATAGAAAGGGAATTAATTATTGCAGATTTCAAGCTGCATTGAAAATATTCCAGATGCAAGAGACATCTGAGTGCTGAGGCAGTTACCCAGCCTCCAATAAGGGAATTTAATTTTAAAAGTATGAAACTACATTATGGCTGCAGAAAATGAGAGAAGCTGGAGCATCCTCACTCCTTGGATGTTAAAAGAGGACTCGTATTTTTGTCTCTGATCACAGGTTTCATGAAGACAACAATCACACACACAATCAGCAAATACCATCTCCCATTGTGCAATAAAAACTCACTTTCAAAAAGAAATAAAATGAGCAAAGAAAAGATGCTTCACCTATGGCGCAATTCCCAACACTCAAACTTCTGAAGCAAATAACTCCACAACTTTTACACTTGGAAAATTCTACAACATCTTAAATTGAAGCCAAAGATGTTCTCCAACTTTTCTTGTATTCTATAAAAATTGACCCAATTGACAGATCTTGAGATATTCTTACTTTTCTAAACCTAACTTTTCTTTGGTGATAAGAATCTGGAAAACCTTCATGCCAGATTCTTATCTCACTGATGCACAAGCTTTTGGTGCAAACAGTGACTTCAAAAGCCTTGTTTCTAAATATAGATGAATGAATTTATTTCTGCAACAATTAATCAATCTGCGTTTTGAAGGAGCCTGAAACTGACTTGCGTAACAATCATGCATCACTAATTACTTTATGACCAACAGGCAATCGTTCATATCTCAACGGCTTATTGCAACTGCGAACATTCTTTTATCGAAGAACGGATTTACCCGACGTCTCATGACTACGAGGACATTGTTCAATCGTCTCGTTGGATGACTGCTGATGAAATGGATGCCATTTTCCCGCAGTAAGATATGATAATTTTTTTAAATTTCAAAAACCTCTCATTATAAGGACAGTTTTGTTGTATTTCAAGATTAAGATTCGGATGCAAACCTGTGAGAATGATTACAAGTTTATCTTTTAAAAAATATTTGAGAGAGAATAAAGTCAGTCCTTTTGCGCATTAGAGCCAGCAGGGGTACAGACATCACTATACAGTACTGCAGTGCAGCCTTAAATCTGGATTTAAATCCAGTACTTCTTGAACCTTGTCCCTATTTAACATCTGCAGGATGGATCACATTTTCCCACAGACTTCAATAGAAACATTATTTTTTATCACTTCCATGAATAATTTTAAAAAACTTTCCCAAACATATGATAATTAGAATTTTTCTCAACTCTATAAGATGCAGACAATAAGTGGACAGAAGAAAACCTAGAATATGATCTTTTGGCATGGGATTGAGTCTAAAACTTTAAGAAGAATGAGCATGCACCTTGCTACACACTGTGTAAGTTGCATGCTCAGTTATATAATGAAAAAAAGCATGAATTTAAATATTGAATGACAAATCAGAGTAAATTTATGATATGATCTTTTTCATATAAGAATAGCTCAATTTGTTCAAGAGACATCATTTTTTCATAGAAATATAGGCAAAGTTTCATCATCATAACAGTACCCATCTCCCCAATAACTGATATTGTCCTAATGTTGGGGCAAGAGACGTTTCTTTCTGCACGAAAGTGTCTGGAGTTTTATTCTTTCGCCGATTTGGGATAACACCTGACTGATAAGTACCAAATTAAAAACTTATCAACTTAAAGTATTCTAAACAGTACTTGCAAGGTGTACGGCTTGCACTGATTTATTTCCCTTCTCACATAAAACCGTACAGTGGAAACAAGTGAAATTGAAAGAAGATTTCTTACTTATGAATACTGATTGAATTCTAGGATTGGAATACGATGAATTACCTAATTGTGTTGATTCAATTGACTTTTCAAGATGCCAATTATGTAAATTTAATATTATGCCGAATAGGCCTGCAAATGAATGTTTACAAGCCCTACTTAAAAATAGAGAGGAAAAAGAATTAAATCAAAAATGTCTACTTGAAAGTGTCCCTACTCCTGAAGTCAAGTTTTTAAGATTAGATGAAGATGAATTCGCGTTTGTAAATCCTAAGGAAAGTCGAGTTACACAATACTGTCCAGATCAAGGAAACGGTCCCACTCAAAATTCATACGAATTACCTCATAGTGGAATTATGAAGTTTCATAACTCTTGTCAATATACTATGATAAATGGTCCTGTTTCCGATTTAGTAACCAATTTAGACATAGAAGGAGTTGAATTAAAAACAGTCACCGAAATAACGCCCGAATCAGACAAACGAAAAGTGATAGATGACATTAGTGAAGTGCAAATGCATTTCAGAGATTACGGGCATATTTATTTGCTAGGTCTATCAATTACGTCTATGATTATAATGTGCTGTTTATTATACTTCTGCTACGCAAAAATGAAAGTGTATTTAGTTCGGAGGAGAGCAAATCAATTAATTAGACAAATTGAAAATGTAGAGTTAATGCCTCCCTGACCTGCTAGGATTTATCCTTCGATAAAATTTGTATAAAGAAAGAAAAAGAAATTTCAAGTGTACGCATCTTACTGTTGGAATTCAGATTCACACCAACAGTATGGACCGTACAACTCAAATCCCCCAATCCGCACGTAGTCATACTCAGTATTTTTCCTCCTTACGTCATCCTCGTAGAATTCCAATCCCCCCAAGCTGCTAGAATCAGCCATGAACCATGTATTCAAATCAATGGTTCGCAGCTCATCCTAGCTTATTGGTAATGATTTGTATTCCCTGCAAATTTTGGGCTGTCCCTCCTGGATGATAGAACGCTGGTATAGGGACGTCCGAGTTCGGAAGTTCACTGTAAAGCCCAACGTACAAACCGGAAGTGCAAATCCCAGAATTCAATTTTTGTGTCCCCTCTTAAGAGACCCTGGCACGTTTGGATCCGATCCCGTATCACTTATATCTCACAGTGAACTGGATGGGCACAAACAATCCAGAACCCCTGACGAGGTTTGACCCGGGACCGAAAATTTGCAATTTCTCAAATGGTGACTCCTTACCAAGTAGACTATTGTGCTGGGACAAAATTACTATGTTTTGAACCAAAGATTTAAACTAGAGCAAATAACTGCTAAAATTGCCTAGGGGTCTGCATTCTATTGAATAGCGTTCAACCTTCAAAGCAAGAAGAGGGGTCTGCCTGTCGTAAATGCGTCAGGGAATCGACGCTTTGTGCAGATGTGGCAATAAAACCTTGCCGGCTCCTTGGCTCCCTAAAAAATAGTAGTGAGGCAAAATAACCCCAGATTCCGCTTATTTTACCCAAAAGTAAAGAAAAATCTTATTTACTTGAAGAAAATTGATTGTTTATACGAGAAAATATATGTTAGTATATATATGTTCATAATATGTATGTTAATATATGTTAGTATGTTGGCTATATATATATACGATGTGAGGAGAAAGTATGTGTTGTATGTATATTCATGTGTTTACAATTGAGAGAATTGTTGTAAAAGTATCTCTGTATGTGTAAATATCAACCTAAAAAATGTCAAATAAAAAAAAATAAATAAACAAGTCTAAAAGGATTGTTGAAAAAAGTTTATTCAACTCTCTCTCAGCAACTTTGCGCGATTTTTGCGGCAGCCAAATAACTACGTGCTCAACATTGATTCCAAAATACAGGGCAAAATTGCCAGCGGCTCCCTTCCCCCTTCGACTTCAAATACTCGATTTCCTCCCTCTTTTGTAGAAACAACGCGAGAGAAATTTATTTTTTCCTCTTGTCCATTTTTCAAACTGTGAACACTTTTTCGCATTTCCACGCAATTTTTGGTTATTTTTACTTCATTTTTTACTACTACTCCGTCGTTGCTCAATACGGATGGCGCGGAACCATAGTGTTTTTGTTCTTGACGCGAAATTGGCAACAAAGCGCAAAGATCAATCCTTTCCATCCCCAAATCATTACGATCACTTGTAGTATTCAAAGTCAAATTCCGCGTTTCACTAGCCACACTCTGGAGTTCCACTACTTCCGGAGTCGAAGTCTGCTGCTCCCCAATCGGAACCTGTTGATAACATAAACTGATAACAGATTTTTGTTTCTACTCCGTTTTATTTTTGACTTACCTCTGTGTAATCGCGACGATGTCTCCAATTGATGGCATATTCTCTGACCATATAAATGATCAGTCCACTTGCAATGCAAACACAAATACCAACCACCAACAGCATTATCGCAATAAAACTTGAAACCCCCGCAACCACTTGATTGTACACGTGATCTTGCGGTCCAATTGTTGTGTGATTTTGTGAAATGTTGGAGCTGTTAAGAAGATCCCCTACTCCAACAATGGATGCCTTTGGAAAAGACACCTCATCAAGGATCCTCTCCATGACCTGGAAGATTGGGTTTTCACTGGAGATTCCCTCAAAAATTGGAACACTGCTGACAACTGGAACAACTGTTGTCCTAGCCACCGACGACACCTGTCCAGCCAATTTGCAGCAACCTCCTTCAAGAGAGATGGAAGAAGACTCTGCATCTCCAACACAATCCACATCACCGTCAAGGATAACCACCTACAAAATAAACAGTGCACTTTTCTCGAAGATTGTATGTTCGCAAGAGTTCACTTCCTTACCTTTATTTGATTAAATACTGCGCAGTTTAAATTAAGTTCCGGACCTGTTAATTTAACGATTCCATCATACGCAGTAACTTGACAAACCCCTTCCTTGCATAAATCATAGCAAGTCCAGTTTTTGCCTATTAATGCGCAATCTTCACTTAGAGCATTTGAATTATACTTATTAAAAATAATACAAGCTGCTAAAACAAAAAATTTACCCGCCAACATTTTTGTTTTCTTAGTTTAAAAAATTCAAAGTCTATGTCAAACGCTGTGAAAAATACGCACTAAATTTCTCCGCAAAAGTTGGAAACTGAATGGGAACGATGGGAAGAAACTCACCTGAAAATCCGTACATGCAAATTCGCACGTACCTGCAAATGCAAAGGAATAACCTTGTTGCACTTTTCTCACTTTGAGGATTGCTGCATTTAAATAGAGCAAAACATTGCCATACGGCAGCAAAGTTTAAATAAGAAAAAGCAAGCTTTTTCTTCTTTGTGACGGGTGATTGTTGTCAGCTGGTTAAAACCGTGCTCTAACTTTCCTTCGCCCCTTGCCCCACTCATTAAAGTGGACGGCCGCGCATGAGTGCGCAACTGAGTTTCCCTCGTTACCTGTCCTAATGGTAATTAGCCCCAGGCGGTCGACCGCCCCATAAATCTAACAAATGCTGTGTTGCGGAATACGTGTGTGTCTCCTTTCTTTGTCTGGTCGGATGGTCATCGCCGAGCAATGACCCTGCACTGTCTGGTTTCTCTAAAGTTAATAAAGGGCCGTGCAAGGCCCACTTTTTCATATAAGAATAGCTCAATTTGTTCAAGAGACATCATTTTTTCATAGAAATATAGGCAAAGTTTCATCATCATAACAGTACCCATCTCCCCAATAACTGATATTGTCCTAATGTTGGGGCATGCAAATTTTGTTCCTTTTTTTTGGGTACTGTCCTCTTATCTCAGTACCTACTTTCCATGCCTTATTTTATATAACTGTTGAGTTTGGCGCACAAAGGACAATACTGTACACATTGCCAGTAATCTACATGACCAATTTAACCTGACCTAACCTAACTTCACCTAACCGCCTCCCAAAATCAGTTTCTGCTTTCTTTGGGTTTCTGCTGAAACTGACTTTGGGAGGCAGTTAGGTAAAGTTAGGTTAGGTCAGGTTATGTTGATTAAAAGATATTTGTAACTAACATAACCTGACCTAACCTAACTTTACCTAACCGCCTCCCAAAATCAGTTTCAGCAGAATGCAGAAAAATAAAATTCACAGTTNTGTTGATTAAAAGATATTTGTAACTAACATAACCTGACCTAACCTAACTTTACCTAACCGCCTCCCAAAATCAGTTTCAGCAGAATGCAGAAAAATAAAATTCACAGTTTCTGGTGGGTTGTCTTGATTATGAACTCATCCTAAAGATTTGTCTGGATGGTAGTGATGTAATTCATTTTCTCTTCAACTAACGTGTTAAACTAATTTTTCATTGCACAAATACTGAATTCACGAGACAAAGAAATATGGGTACTGAGATAACAGGAAAGTACTGTTTTTTGTTCTACCAATAGTCAAATTGAATTTTGGGGCACAACTGTACAATAGTTGCAAAAGCCCCTGATTCATAAAACAGGCCATTCATTGATTGTCGATATATGCCAACGTGGGTAATTCCAGGTTGAAGGGCGCTAAACCAAACACATACGCTTACACCAAGAGCTTGGCAGAGCAGATGATCGGTAGGGTTGGAGCAGGGTTGCCCATTGCCATTCTGAGACCCACGGTTGTCGGGAACTCCTGCAAAGAACCCTTCCCAGGTTGGGTTGACTCTGCCAATGGCGGCGGCGGGCTTTTGACTGCCCTTGCAAACGGGGCTTGGAGATTTTCGCGCACCTCCAAAACCTCTCTTGCTGATTTGGTGCCTGTTGATTACTGCGCAAACGCCATGATTGTGCTGGGCTGGAGATCCGGAACGACTTGGTAAGTTGTTCGACCAGGAAATTGACAATTGTTTCCTTCTCCTTTTTTTCTTCATTCACAACATTGAAACTGATGATGTTCTTTTAAAAAAATTAAATGCGGTTCTCTAAAAAAATGTCTCTGAAATTAGTCGCATTCTGATTAAATTAAGAAAAAATTTCCTTGGTCTGTATACATTATATGCCTTTATTTGTTGGACTTATACAGTAAAATACAGGTGAACCTTGATAAGTCAAAATCCCTAAGTTGAATTTGTTTCAGGTCCTCCTCCAAATTCCCTTAGGAACAATCCTTTTAAAACCTCCCTACACAAAATTATTTTCATCTTGAACCTCCATATAAGCCATTTTTAGAGACCATTTGTTTGTCATTTTCTTGACAGGGGAAAGAGAAAAGCAATAAAGAATGGAATTTGATGTGTTTTGAAAGGAAGTAAATGACTAATTGGGCAAATGAAATCCTTGCATCCAAGTTTAGCATCCTATCAACTCATTTAAGAAGGCCCAAAATATCACCATTTATGATTTTGCGCAATTATGCTATGTTTCTCAGAACAAATATTCTTGGTTCTGTTAGGCAAACCTCTATACGAGTAACTCAAAATATCCCTAAGTTAAACCTCCCAAAGTCAATTTTTGTGCTGGTCCCTTGATATTTGACTATGAGGTTCAACTGTATTTGTCAGGAATAAACCCAACAGATAAAGATTTTAGGAAGGAAACCTTATTTTGAGAAGAAATAGAGTGAGTAGGTTTGAATAAAACACAGAAATTCGGTCGG
>CAJPEX010004103.1:0-24006 GCA_905338405.1 Notodromas monacha
TAGTTGTTGATGTGTTTGATCTGATGGGCGTAATTGATTTTCCGTTGCACTTTTGCATATCCCAAATTATTTCCTTTTCAAATGTTTTGCATTTTGAAGTTTTGGCATTTTCATTTCCTTATGCTGGCTTGAATCGTTTTTCGACAACCATTGTAAGTGTTCATGGTCAAATTGAAAACACTATTTTCAGTTGGGACTAACATTTATTTCATCAGTTGCCTGTTGGAAATCTTGGAATTAAAGCTCGTTTTCTTCAGAATCTTCTAAAAGTTTCGCTTAGAATGTTGAGATTCGGCTCTTTTTCATAAGTTCCGGAAATCCCAAGTGATGGTGAATTTAAAAATAACTGACGCATCAAATGAAATTTTAAAGATAATCAATCAAGCGAGTTTTGAATTCTCCTCATGATAAATATTTGTGAAATATTTTTAATGATCGACGCTGATGTCACATATAGGCTTTGAAAAATTAATTGAGTAACGATCAAGCAATGCCAATTAGCACTCAAGTTCAAAGCATGATATATCTCATCATTATCATCCTTATAAGGATTACCTTTTTAATTTCTAAGTAAATTTTTTTTGGTGGAGACGCTAGGATTTTTCCTGAATTCACCCTGCAAACACTGTAATGGGTTTTTTAAATGTCATTCTGCGGAGCCTGCAACATTTTCAAAAAAATCAAACTTTGCTGACAAAGGGCAAAGTATGTATCAACCCAAGAAAAAATTAAACATATTCCAATTATTGTAGTCTATGGAAAAAATCCCAAATCTGGATGTTCTGACATAGCAATACAAGATAGGTCCAATATTGTACTGATTATGACCACATTCTTGGGTTCCACAGTAATTTCAAGCACATTTTACCAGTTACCCTCTCAATATCAGTAATACAGTGCTAAAAGAACCTAAATTCTCATTAAACCCTTGGATAACAGAGGGTTTTTTTGCATTTTGCAGGAGAGTCAGGATTTTTGGGGGATGGTGCATTTCAGTTTGACCAAAGGTCACTGAAATGCTCCCAGATTTGAAGACCTAATTTTGGATAAATCTGGGAGGCACATTTTTTATGGTTTTCAAAAATATCCCAAGCAAACTCTATGCCAGGAATGTATGAAAAATTCCACACAGTGAGGTAATTTTTATTTGTTTTGCATTAAAAATTGTATGCAGGATTAGAAAAATATCAGACTGTTTCCCAAGTTAGGCTTTGTTCCAAAATATGATTTTTTTTAAATCTCCAGTGCTCAGTGGCTCAGAATTTTGCAAAAATATCCTGACTTTGCTGCACTAGGGTAAAAAACAAATTCTGATGTACAAATTTTCTCCAAGGTCCCTGGGAGTTTGTTGTAATGAGATTTTTCTGTATTTGTTACAGACCATGGTGCACAATTATTAATTGATGATGAAGCTAATCCACCTTACCACAAAACACCTTTATTAAGCCCTCAGAGGCTGTAATAAAAAAAAAACCAGTCACAAAGGACTTGTGTTGGTGACCAAAGTCAACGCAACAAGAAAGTGCTGTAAAGAAAGGTTGCAAAAGGTAAAAGGATTTCAAGAAAAACACAGAATCAGCCCAGGACAAGGGCCGGGAATTCACGGTGGAATCCCTATTTAAAAGTTAGAGTATATTTCAAAGTCCCAAAATTAAATGATTGATGATGAAAACAGACAACACAAATTTAGGAAGATTTCTTGACAAGATGTTTTGAAAACCTCTCAAAAAACCTCTGAACGTGCTGCAAAGGCAACAAGATGCGAACTGTGTGTCTTTTGACAAAAACAAGGGTATTTATTAATTTCTTCTCCTGTTCTTGATCAAGGGGGTTTGATCAAGGGCAGGAGAATCTCAAAGGCCTGGGATTGGCTGACAAATTGGTAATCAAAGACGTCTTGGCGCCAAGACAGACGTCTGTCTTGGCGCCAAGAAAGTTTAATTTTTTCTTGGGGAGGGGAAAGCCGTTGACGGATTTTGACCGTTTTTTACGCACAGGTGGTTTTCCACCCAATTAGATATTTTTAATTGATTTTTTATTCGGGGAGCGCAGCAAGTCCCCAACAACTTGCAAGACAATGCTATGCATCTTCTTCAACTCAATTAAAACCAACAAACCAGAGGCCAGAGTCTGAGCCTCAAGGAGAACAACTTCATTTTCTTTTTTCCCCCAAAGAAGAGCAGAAGACTTTTGGGATTAGAGTTACAAAGTTTTGAAGTGTGTCTTGCCAATAATCCAGTTCTATCTCTATTCATTTTGTATGTGCATTTACCTTTCGAAATGCTTGAGTTGATTCAATCTTGTTGGGACAATTCAATAAACTAAATTACTTCATGGAGTTTCTCCTGTAACTCCCCAGCCAGTCCCAGGGGTTGGTCAACTTGCTCTTTTATTTTTCTTTTTTGTTGATTGGTCAATCTTCATCCTCAATAGTAATCCTCGGCAATACAATCCAGGAGAACTTTCCGATTTAATTTGTTTGGCGGGAAAAGCAGAGCTCGGTGCATTATTTCGAGGACGAAATCATGGCTCTCTCATATATGAAGAGCTCTATAGCAAAAGAGGATGCGCACTTTGCTGGTCTTCCCTCCAGTATAAAACCCAGATGCGGTGAATCTGCCAGCGGCTTTGCTTGCTCAGTCGTGTACCACAAACTTCCCGTAAACACGCTCATCTCCTTCGACCACTATTTGTATATTTACAGCAGTGCCATTTTTTTTCATCATCCTGCGTCTAATTTGATATCAAAAATTAATTGATTAGAAATTTCAAAAGTCTCTTAGTTTTGAGGTGGCGATGAGAGAGTTTTCTCAGCAGAAAACGAACGCCGGAACTTTTCGAGGGCGTTTGTTTGTCTAAATAAACTTTCGACGCCTTCTGTTTTTTATTTTATTTCTGTTGTGAGCTTAGCACGGATTTTTTTTTTTTTTCAGAAAAAAGTAAATCATTGTACGCAGAAAAATCCGTGATCCTTGAAGGAAACTGAGCAAGATTCGAAATGTGGACGAGTTTTCGGATGAATTGCAGCATCGGAATCCTTGCGCTCGGTTTTGCAGTTCTTCTCATCACAAGGGACGCCGATGGCGAAAAACGCGTGAGTATTTATTCACCTCGAATTTTTATTCCCTGTCAGTCTTTAAAATAAGATGCATCATATACCTGCAATAAATCGTGTTCTTCGAAATTAAAAATAAAAACGGTATAAACTCTTCGAGAGTCGAGACTGATGAGTACGCAGCATCTTCTCTTGAATAAAAAATAATTTATTTAAAATGAATTCCATGACCTGTGGTTGGTTTCTGAGTTATACAGTCTTCTGTGCAGTAATGATTTTCAAGGAATTGTGAATTTGAGTGTCCTACCATACATTTCATACAAGTCCTCTGAGATGTGGACACAATTGATTCTTGGACCTTGTCCCCATATGTGGAACATTCATGTATCGGGTCATGCTTTTTCATTGACTCTGTGGGAAGTTGGGAACATGATTAAGTAGTTTCTCTGCTTTTCAGAAATTTTCAAGAAATCCCAAAAAAAACAAAGGACTATACAAATGTCTTTCCATAATATGCTGCACAGATGATTAAAAAAACATTAAAAAGGGAAGCCAAAAATCGGCCAGTTTTAGATTATGAATTATAAAACTTGTAATAGAGTGAATATTTATAAGATTAATTTCGAATTTTTATGAATTTAAATAGCTGTATTTCATTTGGAGAAATAAAATTTTAGAAAATTTGAGATTTTCCTTTTTCCTATAAATATGGGCAGTGAGTATTGTGTATCCCAAGACAATTTCTAGATGCTGGTGCAAAGTTTTATAATTCCAAGTGCCCCTAAAATCGACTTATAAAAATGTCAGAGCATCCACATCTGATGGGTTCTCACTGCAAATTATAATAATATACAGAAAATGACCCTGAATCCACATCAAAATCAAAACACATTATGGGTGCTAATCTTGAAGCAATTCTTTCAGTATGTACAGTATATTGAATTCTGAGCGATTTGAAGCATCAATGACGCAGAAGTTGCACGATAAGTGAATGCTTAGATTTAATAAAAACCAAATCCCTCCTATTACAATTCGGTTTCAGGTGCATAAACTTCACTGTTCTTTTGCCACAGTCCCCAACACTAGCTTAAAGGCCTGAAGAAAATTCAAGTTATGGAGGTAAGCCTTTGAGCAGTTCATGCATTTTTTTCTAAAGGAATTTAGACATGACCTCATAAAAAAAATTTGATTACAAAGTTATTTGACTTGCTGGTGAGGGTTCAAGTTATGCTGTTTCACCTGTATTTCACTGTTGATCAACTGTAATGCAAGCAAAGAATCAGCACAAAATACCGCATTATCATGCATTTGGAAGACGTTTTATTTTTTTCCTAGTTGCTGCTGTGAATATTGCAAATATACCGTGGCTTTTTGTTGTGTGCACTCCAAGGTTATTGCGTCATTCACGTGATGAGCTGCACAACGCTTTCTCCCCCACGCCCCCTTGTCAACGCTATATGCTAATGACTTTTCCGCTTTGAGCAACGAAGTCTTTGCGTTTTTTGCCGCTCATCTGCATTTGCGATACTCACACCTTGCTCAACTGTAAGAACCTGAGGCAATGACAAATTTTTAAAAAAGTTGAACGTCTGAGACGGCGTTGGAATGTTTGCCTGATGGAATGTGAGACCCTTTTTTCCGGGTTCAGAAAAAAAAAATCATTTTTCTATGTGTCCCCAGGCGTTGGTTTTTTTTTTAAATTTCCATTTGCGGAAAATTGGAAATGATGTGAAAAGCTTCCTACGAAAGGCTTCTAAAATTGAATAAGAAGTTTATCGAAATAAGTGCGTTTTTATTCAACCGTGGATCCCTCGAATGGATCAAAGGCGGTCTGAATAAAAATATGAACGTTTAAAAAAATGAATTCTTGTGATATTTCAGGCTAACAACGTTTTTTTTTCTGAATTTTGTCTTGTACCCTACATGCGGGAATTTTTTTTTGAAAAAAATTCCCGTCTTTAAATAATCAAAAACCCCTTTTTCTGAAATAATTTGGTCTGAAATATGAGAAGATATGCCAGCTCTTGAGTTGAATTTATTTCTTGCTCGAGTGAAAAATAATTTTTTCACTTGCTATATTGGAGTCATGAAAGTCGAATTCATACGTTCTATACAAGCAACACTGGAAGCTTGATTTACTGAATCTTTGAGATATTCGTGTTATTTTCAAGGTTTTCCTGGCTGAAATTTCGTAGAATTTGGAATGTTTGTGACAGGACAACATTTTAGGATTTGGCTTGACTTTCAAAAATAAATCGCTTCATCCTTCATTAAATTTCCGATGAGTTAATGTCTGTTGATAGATTGTAATTAATTTGCTAAATATGAAGCACAAGATTCCCTTTTTATACGATTAAATCTCCTATAAAATAAATGAGGCGGTCAGATTTATTTTTAAATCTGTGAAGAAGTTACTTGTGAATTGTGACGATAGATTTTCATTTCAATTAATGAATCTGTGCGAATCTACAAATTTTTGAATCGAAAGTCCGTAAAATGTCGAATCTCCTAAATTTTGAAACTTTTCCATCCAAGTCATGTTTGGAAAAGTTATCTGCTGCAGAAACTTCTGATCCATGCGTTGCAGAATAATAGAAGCGAAAATTTCAATACTGTACTTTCAATCCCGAAAAGCAAATAACATTTAGGAAAAACTTGGAAGAAAACACGTCATCTGAGATTAGAAACGTTTTCATTCATCAAACATCAAATTTGCCGTCAAGCAGAACAGATTGTTGGATTCGCGTCATTGCGACTTTCATAACATCCATCAGCTGATATATGCGACGCTGGAAACGGAAATTAATTTCACTTGATTGTCCGAGGCTGTGTTTTTGTTTCTCGCCTTATAAACATGTCAATGAGACGTTTCCTCCCAATGTGCGTCAGCTGAAAGACGGAAGTGTACTGTTCCGCAATTTATCTCGACTTGTGCAACTCACAGGACGTGTGACGAGTGCGGAAATCAGTTCCCGTCAACAAACTCGAGAAAAAAAAAGTCAGGTCACGTTTCGCTCTTGTTTTTTTTTTTTTTTTTTTTTTTTTTTTTTTTTTTTTTATTGCTACAAGCTCTTGTTTTTTTTTTTTTTTTTTTTTTTTTGTCGCCAGGCCACGAATTCCACTGCAAGAATCACTAATGGGGAAAAAGGACAACATTAGTCATTTCTATTCATTCTTTGTGTCGTTGACGAAGCATTGTGTCACAGTCTTTATCTTTTGAATGCCAATTAAGTAAAGTAAAAATTCTTTTTGGAATGAAATCCCAGGGATGACCTGAATACGCCTTCCTTATATATAATGAGATCAATGGTTCTTGCAGGATGTGGGACGTAAGTTTTGCGGAAAAGAGGTAAGAGATGATATAAATTATTTTAATAACACGTCTGCGAAGAATGTCCTGCATTTTCCTTCATGCAAGACAAGTCCCAAAATGTTGTCCTGTCATATACATTCCAAATTCGGTGACATTTCAGCATTGAAAATCTAGAAAATGACAAGAATATCTCAAAGATTCAATAAATTAAGTTTCCAGTGTTGCTTAAAGAACGCCTTAACCCGACTTTAATGACTTCAAGCAAGCAAATGAAAAACTTTTATGAAATGATAGAGGAAATTCAAGATGTGAAATGCCATTCTCTTATTTTAGACCTTTCCTGTCTTGAACATTTTTAAATAACTGATCTTTTTTGAAGAAAATAAGCTGGAGTTAACAGAAAAAACATGGGTCAGAAGTCTCAGAAGAGCAATTATTCTTGAAGAACTTGCTGCAAATGTTCCCTGAATATATACCAGTATCCTTCTCGCCATTTTTTTTTTATTTTAAAAACAAGCAGCCATAATTTCTCAATTTAAAAAAAGCTGAATAAATTTTGATCACAGCTTTGTAATTACTGAAATGCTACATCTTGTGTAAAAAAAATATTAGCATTTATATTTTTATATTTTTCAATTGTGCACAAGTTGAGGTTTCCTATGCAGAGAGTCCCAAATTTATGTCTGCAATCCATTCCAGTGGGGGTGGACATAAACTGAACTGGACATGAATTGAAATCCTATTCTTCATGAATGAATGAACAGAAAACTTTAGTTGCCGCTTTTCAGCGTTCACAAGGCACAACCAAGACTCCTTCATGGGATATCATTGTTGAACATTTAATCCATTGTTAAATTATTATCCACCAAAAATGTCCCCTAAACTTGAACATTTCAAAGTTTTTTTGGGTATCCAAAAATGACATAAGCTGCTGGATTGAACATACAATGAGCTGGTCATAAGCTGGGGGTCCACTTTATTGTGAAAATTTTTTCAATCCTATGGCCCATGCACTCATAATCCAGGCAGAATTTGTTAAACTGAGATTATAGAGGAACATTACCTATTGTTCGAATGAAGATTACAGCATTTTTGCTACGAAGAAAATACACAGATTTAAAAAAATGTTGTGAACGAAAATTCTTTCCATTACCAGGTATTCGTTGTCAAGAAATATTTCTGCTTTATACCTGGGCTCAGAAAAACGCCTGGGGGATCTCGTCTATAATAGAAATGAACCGCAATAAAAGGAACCAGAGTACAGTACTGTATAGAGTAAGAAAAACTTTCGATTTATTTTTTTTTCTTCCCACGGAAGATAGGCGTAATGTTGTGGTTTTGATGATAATTCCGACGGAAGACGATTTCCGAGGATGTTTTGACCCGACAGGTTTTTAAAGGTCAGAGGATTCTTTTTTCCGGCCACAGGAAAGACGAACGGAAGGGCATGAGGGCCCATGCGAACATTTTTCTTAACGCTCAAACGGTGTGTTAACGCGGTAATGACAGGCGTTTCACATGCCCACCAAACCGACGTGGATTTTTCTCGCCTCGCCTTTTCTTTTTGTTGTTGTTGCAGATGTTGTTTTGTTTTGCGCACTTAGTTGCGCAATGGGTATTTTTTCCTGCTCATAAATTTACGCTGGAAGGTAGAAAAAAAGCCTTCTGGGCGTTGGAAGGGCATTTTTGCTTTTAGAGATGGGCTCCATGTTGGAAATCAGTGAGGAGCATTTGGTGCATGTGAGAGGAGCTGTTTTGGTATATAGGGCAGTGTTGCCAAACCTGTGGTCTGCAAAAGTTGTTTGCCAGAGTCTGAAGAAAATTTTCTTCAGCATATTGAATTTATCAAACATTGCAATGAAGTCTGTTGTCTTTATCATGGATTTTGGAAAGACAATCCCAGATGAAATTACCTGATGAAAAAAATAAAATTTGGCTCTTTTCTTCTATAATTACACATCAGTATATTTCATGTAATTTTCATACAATGAATTGTTTTATTTTTTCATTCTGAGAAACCTTTCTTCAAACCAACCTTTCTAATGTTTGGAAGCTGTTCCACTATATCTGATAGAAATTAGATTTACAAATAGGATAGTGTTCCAAATTGGAAATTTGAAGAAGATAGATTCTGAAAGAAACCGGATCCTCCAGGAATCCCATGGGACGAAGTTTGACCTTGAGTTCCCACAAGTTTTTCTGATATCCTTGGGACTTTATTGTATCATTCATTCCTCATCAAGGACAAAATTTCCCCAAGAGAAGTTTCGTGCTGACTAAATTCCTTGATTCCTCATCAGTCATATTTTGGCAGTCTCACAAAAAATACGTCAAACTCTCATTGCATTTGATTACTTTGAAAACCTTATTCTTTGTCAAATATACTAACCTCACACTAGGGTGTCAAGTACCAGCCTGTCTGATTGCTGTTTCTTTTATTTGAAAGTGATTCAAAATCTTTCAGTCACAAGAATAGCTTCTTCATTGGTCCTTAACTTGGTTGTAGGAAAAAAGAGGATTTTTTCCATTTTCAAAAACCTGCCACAAAGTCTCTCAAGCAAAACTTTTTTGAGGCTGCAAGAATTTTATGGAACTTCCACACACATTTTTTTTAGAAATTTGCCAGTCTACAACAAATTAATGGAAATTTACCAGCCTGAACATTTTCCCCCGCAAATTTGCTGGTCCAGCATAGGCCGAACAAATTTTGGTAACACTGTTCTAAAGTCAGGTGTGCGCATTCAATGTATATAGTGAAGTACAAATTGGTTATCAGTACAGAAAATCAAACTTTTTCCATCTATGTTATTGAGATACGACCCAACCAGACTTTCGTTTTTACTTTCTGGTTATTTCAGGAAAAAGTGAAAAAAATGGTGCATTTTTCTGACATGAATCGTTTTGCGTGCTTCAAAATCACGCACAATTTTTCGAGATCGTAAATTTCTGAAATAAATGTTACCAGAAAATTGCAGCCTTGGTTCTTGGTTTCTTTGACCTAAGCTACACGGAATCCTTGAGGATTGATGCTAGCTCACTCGAGTACAACTCCCCTTTTTTGCACGCAAAATCTTTCCAGTTTTATGAGCGATTTTAGTTGCTCGTGCACGGTTTCACGACAGTTCGCAGACGACTGACATGGTATTGAAAATTTAAGAATCACGAAGACGTTATAAATTTCTTTAGAGCATGAGTTTTGAGCTCATAAATTTCTTCCTGGTGAATTTCTTTGCAAAACCCAGTTCAAGCGATAAATTCACATCTGAATCTGAAGCAAACAAACTTTTTTTCCCTGGTGAACTGAGAACGCGTTCAAAACTTTCATGGTTGGACAAAAACATTTTCAGGGAGGAATTGAAGCTGAAGTTTATTTTCCTGCGAATGCCACTCCATCCTATTCTGTGGTAATATTTTTTCAAATTTCGGAAGACATTTTTTTTTACAGTCCCAGTCTTACATTCCGCATCTCAGCATGGTTCAGGAACGAATGTAGGAAATATATTTCGAGTTTTAGCACCCATACTTCGAAATTAAAAAAGAAAATTTGCATTTTTTCGAGGTTTGATTTGAATCTCTACCTACCAAACTAAGTTTCTGTGCTTTCTTTAAAAAATCCGCATGATGGAGAGGAAACAATTTTGAAATTATTATCCGGTAGAGTAATTTCAGAGTCCTCCATGTTCCTTTTCTGCGTGTAAAAATGCTCCTCTTTGCATATTCTATGCACTATATATTTTTGCCAATTTTGAGGGAAATTCTTAGAAATTCTTCTAAAGTAAACATCTCAACATTTTTGAAAACCTGTGTTCACTGTTTACCCTTTCACATTGAAAAAAAAACAATTTATTCAGATTTCAGTGAATGCAATGAAAGTACAGTTGGGTCCCAAGAGTTAAACATAATTTGTGCTTGGACCTTTTCCCTATGTCAGAGCCTCCATAAATTGGATCAAGTATCCCCCATGAGCTTCAATGGGAGCATATTTAATTGGTTTTCCTGCTAATAGAAAATCAGGGATCGAATTCCCTAAAAATTTGATGAAACTTTGTTTCTCAGCTTAAAGACACAGAGCATAACTGTATAGAAGAAAAACACATACAGAATCTGATCATTTGGCATCACAAGTTGCAAAAAACTCCAGCTGTATACTTAGCAAAAATGATGGAAAAAACTCCAAAAAATGATCCCCAAAATTATCTGTTTTTTATTGAAAATTAGAGTGATTATAATTTTTTCAGTTCTGTTGATATTTGAAATAGCTTATCTTGTTTTAGAGGCATTACAATTTAGAGAAAAAACAATTCATCAGTTCTTCTGGAATGTAGAAGAAGTTTCCATGTCAAGAGAGATTTTGCAAATGCTGGGGCATATTTTTCAGTTTTGTATGTCCCTATGTGAAATTGTCTGCATGTTTGGGTTCCACTGTATTCTTTGGCATCGAAATTTTTTCTATATACAGCTGGACACACTCTCTACAACAAAACTCAAGGAAGCAGAAAAAAATCGAATTTAGAGATTATTTGGTTGTTGGGAAACCTATAACATGGGAGGTAGAGCCCTATATGATTGCAACCCCAACACAATTTGTTATACGGAGAAATTTTTTTTTTAGAGAGAGAGAGAGAGAGAGAGAGAGAGAGAGAGAGAGAGAGAGAGGCCACTTGTATAAATGACGTCACGTGATCAAAACTGTCTGCATGTGGGAAGAAACGAACAGCCTTGAGGATGATTTTTCCCTATACTTGTTTTTTGGCGCTGGAGGAAACTGTTTTTCACTTTTGGCGGGAAGGTCGGCCATCATATGATGTGTACCTCTGTATGCATGAGGGTTGGTTCATAAGTCCTGATACCTTTTGAAATGGTGTAGATTCAACAGAGCTTCCAACAAATGCAATTTTTTTGTTTTACTTGCTTAGCCCCATCATTTGGCAACACTTGAGCGCTGTTCAACATACTCTGCCAATTTCAATCCATTTATTCTCAAGCAATAAATCCAATGATCAAAACAGTGCCAAAAATTGAGTTCTGTTAATTGACTAAGCTGCTTTTTGATGGCAGAAATGAGACTGTCCCTGTTTGTCTGAAAATCAACTATTTTTTGGGTTGTTCTTCACTGATGGGAACAGCAAGAAGTCACAGGTTGCCCAATCCAGTGTTCCCCAACTGGTGGTCCATGGCCCAGCACCAGTCAACAGAATTGTTTTGCTAGTCAGCAAGGCATTTTCTTCTGCATAACTAAGTTATAAAAAGTAGCATCAAAGTATGTTATCTTTATTTGAAATTTCAAAAAATGGCACTTGAAATTATCTGATGAAAAAATAGTAGTTTGATTATATCTTAATAACAAATCCTGCAAATTTTTACATGCTGAAACAAATTATATTAATTTTTCAAAACCTTGCTTCAAGCCTGCCTTTCTAATTTTAATAAGACAATTTTGATAAGATTTAATAATAAGACATTCTGCTATAGCTGCTTCATGGGTTCTTCACTTAATTTAAAAAAAATGCATTAAACCGTTTTTAACCCTTGGGCAGTGATGGTGGGTTCTTTTGCATTGCCTGGTGGTTCCAGGATTTTTTTGCAGGCTTCTGCGGTTTGGTTTGACTGAAGATCACCAAAATGCAGCTTTGGCTGAGTAGCCAAAGTCAAGAAAAATCCCGCAGAAAAAATTCATTTTCCTGAAAACCCCCAATGCTTGCTTACAACAAGAATGCAGAATGAATTCAACCCAGCAGCAGGAACCTTTTCAAATTTCTTTCTTGCAAATGATTCTGCAGGAATGCTGAAAATTGGAAATTTTTTCAACATTGGCTCTTCTAATCATTTTTGCATCCCCATTTTTTTTACTCCTTGGGGCACAAAATTTTGCAAAAAAAATCCCAGCACTGCTGCCCAAGGGTTAAAAATCCGTCATGTAGTCTTCCAGATAAAATTTTTTGAGTTGGCCACAATTTGTTGACACTTTTCTGGTCCACAGAAACTTTTTTGGAAATTTGCTGGTCCACAAAAAATGTAACGGACATCTGACAGTCGCTGGGCCCAAAAAGGTTGGGGAGCACTGGCCTATAATCAACCAACAGAACTTGATTATTTTTGCCACTTTTCTGATTGTATGACTTTCTGCATAAAAAAGGACTTTGAAGCTGGGAGAGTATTTTGAACAGCCCTGAAGCTTTGCCCAATTCTGGTGCTATGCCAAGTATATTTTTTTTGGGAATTTTTGAAACTCTGTGGGGTCTATTCCAAAAAGTCCCAAAACTCATGAACCAACCCTCCTAAACAGGTACAGTTTGCAAACCGATGTTATTGTGGGGGCTTTTCTTGGATGATGATGATGATGATGAGATATACGAGTACACAGCAGGGAAGCAGGGATTATTACTGCTAATGCCGGGCTCGCATCAGCACACATCCGCCCTGTATGTTCCGGGGCCGCCGTCATCGCGGCAATCATGACCGTGGCGCCTTCACGGCGGCGATCTTCCTGGTGAATTTCTTTGCAAAACCCAGTTCAAGCGATAAATTCACATCTGAATCTGAAGCAAACAAACTTTTTTTCCCTGGTGAACTGAGAACGCGTTCAAAACTTTCATGGTTGGACAAAAAATTTTTCAGGGAGGAATTGAAGCTCAAGTTTATTTTCCTGCGAATGCCACTCCATCCTATTCTGTGGTAATATTTTTTCAAATTTCGGAAGACATTTTTTTTTACAGTCCCAGTCTTACATTCCGCATCTCAGCATGGTTCAGGCACGAATGTAGGACACATCTCGAGTTTTAGCACCCGTACTTCGAAATCAAAAAGAAAGATTTGAATATTTTCGAAGTTAGATTTCAATCTCTGCCTACTGAATTAAGTTTCTGTGCTTTCTTTAAAAAAAATCTGCATGATGAAGAGGAAAAACTTCTGAAATTATTATACGGTAGACTAGAGTAATTTCAGAGTCCTCCATGTTCCTTTTCTGCGTGTAAAAATGCTCCTCTTTGCATATTCTATGCACTATATATTTTTTCCAATTTTGAGGGAAATTCTTAGAAATTCTTCTAAAGTAAACATCTCAACATTTTTGAAAACCTGTGTTCACTGTTTACCCTTTCACATTGAAAAAAAACCAATTTATTCAGATTACAGTGAATGCAATAAGTACAGTGGGGTCTCAAGAGTTAAACATAATTGGTGCTTGGACATTTTCCCTATGTCAGAGCCTCCATAAATTGGATCAAGTATCCCCCATGAGCTTCAATGGGAGCATATTTAATTGGTTTTCCTGCTAATAGAAAAAAAAGGATCAAGTTCCCTAAAAATTTGATGGAACTTTGTTTCTCAGCTTAAAGACACAGAACATAACTGTATAGAAGAAAAACACGTACAGAATCTGATCATTTTGCATTAGAAGTTGCAAAAAACTCCAGCTGTATACTTAACAAAAATGATGGAAAAAACTCCAAAAAATGATCCCCAAAATTATCTGTTTTTTATTGAAAATTAGAGTGATCATAATTTTTTCAGTTCTGTTGATATTTGAAATAGCTTATCTTGTTTTAGAGGCATTACAATTTAGAGAAAAAAACAATTCATCAGTTCTCCTGGAATGTTGAAGAAGTTTACATGTCAGGAGACATTTTGCAAATGCAGGGTCATATTTTTCAGTTTTGTATGTCCCTATGTGAATTTTTCTGCATGTTTGAGTTCCACTGTATTTCTTGGCATCCAAACTTTTTTCTATATGCAGGTGGACACACTCTCTACAACAAAACTCAAGGAAGCAGAAAAAATCGAATGTAGAGATAATTTGGTTGTTGGGAAACCTATAACATGGGAGGTAGAGCCCTATATGATTGCAACCCCAACACAATTTGTTATACGGAGAAATTTTTTTTTTAGAGAGAGAGAGAGAGAGAGAGAGAGAGAGAGAGAGAGAGAGAGAGGCCACTTGTATAAATGACGTCACGTGATCAAAACTGTCTGCATGTGGGAAGAAACGAACAGCCTTGAGGATGATTTTTCCCTATACTTGTTTTTTGGCGCTGGAGGAAACTGTTTTTCACTTTTGGCGGGAAGGTCGGCCATCATATGATGTGTACCTCTGTATGCATGAGGGTTGGTTCATAAGTCCTGATACCTTTTGAAATGGTGTAGATTCAACAGAGCTTCCAACAAATGCAATTTTTTTGTTTTACTTGCTTAGCCCCATCATTTGGCAACACTTGAGCGCTGTTCAACATACTCTGCCAATTTCAATCCATTTATTCTCAAGCAATAAATCCAATGATCAAAACAGTGCCAAAAATTGGGTTCTGTTAATTGACTAAGCTGCTTTTTGATGGCAGAAATGAGACTGTCCCTGTTTGTCTGAAAATCAACTATTTTTTGGGTTGTTCTTCACTGATGGGAACAGCAAGAAGTCACAGGTTGCCCAATCCAGTGTTCCCCAACTGGTGGTCCATGGCCCAGCACCAGTCAACAGAATTGTTTTGCTAGTCAGCAAGGCATTTTCTTCTGCATAACTAAGTTATAAAAAGTAGCATCAAAGTATGTTATCTTTATTTGAAATTTCAAAAAATGGCACTTGAAATTATCTGATGAAAAAATAGTAGTTTGATTATATCTTAATAACAAATCGTGCAAATTTTTACATGCTGAAACAAATTACTGTATATTAATTTTTCAAAACCTTGCTTCAAGCCTGCCTTTCTAATTTTTAAAGACATTCTGCTATAGCTGCTTCATGGGTTCTTCACTTAATTTTAAAAAAAATTCATTAAACCGTTTTTAACCCTTGGGCAGTGATGGTGGGTTCTTTTGCATTGCCTGGTGGTTCCAGGATTTTTTTGCAGGCTTCTGCGGTTTGGTTTGACTGAAGGTCACCAAAATGCGGCTTTGGCTGAGTAGCCAAAGTCAAGAAAAATCCCGCAGAAAGAAATTCATTTTCCTGAAAACCCCCAATGCTTGCTTTCAACAAGAATGCAGAATAAATTCAACCCAGCAGTAAATTTTTCAAATTTCTTTCTTGCAAATGATTCTGCAGGAATGCTAAAAATTTGAAATTTTTTTCAACATTGGCTCTTCTAATCATTTTTGCATCCCCATTTTTTTATACTCCTTGGGGCACAAAATTGTGCAAAAAAAAAATCCCAGCACTGCTGCCCGAGGGTTAAAAATCCGTCATGTAGTCTTCCAGATAAAATTTTTTGAGTTGGCCACAATTTTTTGACACTTTTCTGGTCCACAGAAACTTTTTTGGAAATTTGCTGGTCCACAAAAAATGTAACGGACATCTGACAGTCGCTGGGCCCAAAAAGGTTGGGGAGCACTGGCCTATAATCAACCAACAGAACTTGATTATTTTTGGCACTGTTCTGATTGTATGACTTTTTGCATAAAAAAAGGACTTTGAAGTTGGGAGATTATTTTGAAAAGCACTGAAGCTTTGCTCAATTCTGGGGCTATGCCAAGTATAAATTTTTGGGAATTTTCGAAACTCTGTGGGGTCTATTCCAAAAAGTCCCAAAACTCATGAACCAACCCTCCTATATAGGTACAGTTTGCAAACCGGTGTTATTGTGGGGGCTTTTCTTGGATGATGATGATGAGATAGCTCATGTGTCGTCCCTTCGTCCCTAATAATGACGATTACGGCCCGAGCGTAGTCGTGTGTAGGCGGGACATACAAGGCCCCGGCGGCAGTAGCGCCGTTAGTACTGGCACCGCGGAAGTGCCGCCGCGCGGCGGCCCTCATCATATCGCGCAACGTCCGCCGGAAGAAAATGTGCTGCGTGCCCCGGGTCGCCTCCCAGGCCAGAATGCAGCATATGGGTTCTTATTGCAACACACAGACCGAATCGACGACGATACCGTGTGTGTGTGTCTCGGGGTCAGTTGGGTTATTGGGTGTGTGTGTGTGTGTGTGTGTGTGCTCCGGTTTATTCCTCACGTTCTGGTCTTCTGTATACTTGGGTGTGTGTGTGTGTCTCCTTATTATTGGCGTCCAGCGTTGTTGCCAGTGCTGTATTTTCGGGAAGGGCACAGGGATCATGATCCGCAGGTGTATTAAATTCTTCACTAGTCTTGAACATTCGCAGGATGGAAAGACTTTTCTTTGGGATGGATGCCTTCCAGTGGTGTCCCATAAAAGGAAAAAAAAATGCATGCAATGATCTGGCAATACTTTTTTAAAGAAGGGCTTGACCAAAACTATGCATAATCAAGTATAGTCCATGTGAATGCTGACTGCTCTATACACTGTCTATATACAGCAAACAAAGGTGACAAATTTAAATTCCAATCAAATGCAGGCATAAAATCAGGAATAAATTTGTTGTGCATGCTGTTGTGAAAATTTACACTACACTCATTTTACCAAGTACTGTATTACGGCAGAATCTTTGTGAGTCAAACTTCAAACAAGGGACCAGCAAAAAAGGCCAATTCAATGTTTCAAGGCAGAGAATAAACAAGCATTTGCTTATAGGGATAGAAAGAAAGATTGCAGGACATTGTATTTGTTGATATTCTAGGCCTTATACATTTCATCTTGATTAAGTTGAAAGGATGCTAAATTTGGTGACAAGGGTTTATTTTCCCGATTTCAGACTGAAAATTGAAGTATTTTGAAAATAAAGTGCATCACAATCCAAATATTTAATTGAGTCGTAGCCAAATTGAATTCTAGTTTTTTTCATTTGATTCAAATTTTTAATCCTTGAATGGTAACAGTCTCCTTTTCATTGTAGGTCAGAGTTGGACTTTTTTCCATTGGGCCTGCATTTCATTTTTACTCAAGGTTATGCAACCCCTTGAGGGTGGGGATGGGCAATGAAGAATATTACCCAGGGATAAAGAAATGCTGCAATTTTACCAAGTATCATACTTTTATAGTGACCTCTACCCTGAGCTCCTGGCGTTCAAGCTTGAATTAAATCTTTGGATGGGGGAACAACACAAGGCCAGGGGAAAATAAGTGAGCCTTGAAGATGCGATTTTTTTTGTTTCTGAGTAAAATTTTCTGTGGGAAATTAAAAAAGTTCAGGATTATCCTCAACGTTTCCCTGCGCATACTGGCATGTTTTTTTTTTAATGTGATCCTCAAGTGCTACCAAAATCTGCAATAAAAAAGTCCAACTTTGCCTCAGAAGGGTTAAATTGTGCTTAAATTGTGCTTTGAATAAAGTTCCTGAAGGGATTCAAGCAGGACACACACACTTACATTATAGACTTATGATGAACACACACTTTTCTCTTTCTTGATGTTGAAAAAGAAGGTGCATGTGGTATGAGAGCAAATACAATAAATAATAGAGCATGGTATTTAGTGTCCATGCATACTGCATTGTTAGTCACATTTTTGGCTTGGCCCTCTCATCTAAGAGGTTCTTTGGACATCAGATGGACATCAGCCCTTGGACATCAGATGGTTCCTGACCATCCTGCAGCAAAGTTGGAATTTTTTGTTGGTGGCCCATTTCAGTTTGACCCAAGGTCATTGAAATGCACCCAGGTTGGGAAGACCTAAGTCAGGAAAGATCCAGGAAGGGTGAATCCTTTTTTATATTGGAAATCTGTAATGTTAATCATATGCAAGGAAATACTGAAAAAAACCACCCAGTTGGGACTTTTTATATATTTTTTCTGCAAATTTTTCTGCAGGATTATAAACATATACAGTATTGGGATTTTTTCCCAACTTGAGTCTTGGTGAAAAAAATCAAATTTTTAAAATGTTCACAGCTCATTGGCACAAGATTATGCAAAAATATCCCAATTTGTTTCAAGTCTGGGTCCCCCTGTTAGTTGCTCCCTCAAACTGTGGCCAGGAAGCGCCCTCTGTCAAACGATTACTTCTTCGCTATCATTCGTGATTCCTGTCATTGCGACACTCAAGGAACTCACCGATTCCCAGGTTCATTCATGTGCTCTCCAAATAATCGGCCTCATCCAAGAGACCAAGGAAATAATATCTTGGACGTCGAAATCTCCAGAGAAAATTGCTCTGAACAAAATTATTAAGGTGAAACTCTAATGGGAACTTCAATATAACGACAAGACCGAAAACCTTCGTAAAAAAGTTGTTCTGCGGCAGAATTTTGAAATGTGTCTTCCTGTGAGAAGAAAGAATGACCTTCAGAAAAAGTTTTTGAATGAAAATATCTGATCGCCAGCAGGTCTCAGTAACATGAGGCGCAAAAAGTTACATCTTAAAAAAATATGGCAACTCAGTTGGGCCTTCAGAAAATGTTTTCAAAATCATACAACTGCCAATTTCGATACAGAAAATTTTCGATCGCAATCCTCCTCATCGCAATCTCTTCTCTCCTCATTACGAAACGATAAAAAATTGAGTTCTTCGAATTTCAGGCAACAGTGTGATAATGACAATTTAATGTTTTCTTTCTATTTCCCAAGTCAGCAGATGCTCAATTTGAGACCACAGAAATATCGCCGAACAGGATCAAAAATATTTTTCAAATCTTCTCGTTTATCAGCTGTATAATTGTGGTTCTCGACGAACAGTAATCAATCAAATAATTCCCAAAACATTCTCCGAGAGTCTAATTCGTTTCAAATCTTTTCAAAACTTCCCAGGTGAATAATCTTAGTGAAGAAAAATTCTTATGGTCTAGTCTTTGTCATTAACTACTGAAAATAACTTAAAAAACAAGAAGACTATACTTACTAGTTCTATTTTTTAATACTTCCCAATACTTAATAGTTTACAAAGGACTTGTTAATGAAAGGACTCACTCTGTCATTCAAAGCAGTGTTCATTGTCCGAATCACACAAAAATCAGTGGCAACCGTTCCATTATCTTAAAAACATACATTCAGCAAGACTTCCATTATCCCTCGTATCATCCAAATTTTTATGCATTTGAAGTACTTATTTTCTTCTCCGCAATTCGTCATCACCCTTGAATAACTCCCAACTGATGAAGAAATTGTCATTAATGAATAAAATATAAAATAAATGGAATCGAATCCTCCACGGATTCCAAAGATACCATTAACTCATCCAAGTAACGCAATTTGAAAATCATTTGCAAACTATTCGGTTTAACCCACGACGAGAGGACAACATTAATGTTAAAAAATAGAGATAGAAATGAAACCCATTTTCTCGTCGTCTCATCATCGTCTAGAATCGGGTTACTCGAAGACCCGAACCCGGGCCCAGTTTTGTTGCACAATAAAAAACCCAGCGCCAGAAAAGAATGCCACGAATGATGCGCTCGCTCTCTTACATTATTGAAGAGCCGGAGTAAACCGTCATATAATTGCGACACTTGAGTCTCAAATTGCAATTTCGTGGTTCGGAACGTGAGGAAACCTTCTTTTTTTTAAAACATGAGTTTCTTTTTTTTATGCTTCTTTTCTTCCTCTCTTATACGTATGTGATGAATTGAAACCGACAGACGGTTTCGAACAGAGTCGGGCGAGATGTATTATATTCGGCAGAGGGATGACCCGAGGTCATTCGGTGTCACCGCCTCGGAATCAGAAAATGAAAATGATTGCATCCTCGTTGGAAATGAGAGCGAGCCAGAGAAAACAATTATCTCGAACTGAAATTACTTCGTATTTAAAAAAATTAAGCAACCCATAAACATCGAGTTAATTATATTGTTTTATTTCAAAATTAGCTATTAGCATATTTTAATGATTTAATCTGTGCTGATTTCTTCGATCTGGACTATTTTTCTGGTATACATCCAAATATCTCCGAATGCCAAAAATTTCTCTTAAAAAGACTTTAACCCCGTTTTTCAAGACAATTGGATGAAATTCCATGTAAACGATATAATGTCGAACTTTTTAAAAAAAATTTTTGCTGATTCAAAGTGAAGCTGTCTGATGAAAGTTGAATGAAGTTCAAAGAAAGTTGAAAAAATACTGTGTATGAAGGGAGTACAGTATATTGATTAAACTTTCTTCAAGCTGTTTAAACTTTGAATCAGCATAACCCAAGTCTATTTGCAAGTACTATACAGAAAAGTTGATGCAATTTTTTTTTAATTGAAAAAGAGGCATCCTTTTTCAAAATGGACAACACAGGATTTACAGTTGAATTTTCCAGGGTGAAATTCAACAGCTAGAAAGCCTGAACAATAAATATAACTTGAGAATGGGTCTGTCATGAGTCAGGAAGTGAAAGAAGAGAGAAAATTTGAAGAAAAGAAATCAGGGGGAAATTTACTAAAATCGCATAAAATCCAATCCATGGCATCAAATTTTCAAGATCTTTTAAAAGCTGGTTTTTATTGCGAGTACCTTATTGATTCAATTTTCATGGCTCAAAAGATCAACGCTTTAAAACTTGTGTTTACAATATAAATATCCTATGACAGTATATTCCTGCCTATTATGGAATTTCAGCTGTACTTTGTGTTATACTGTACAAAGGATTTTTGTATCAATTTTGAAGCAAAACTTGAAATGCAAAAATATCCCTGTGTTCATGAGCTAAAATTGCGTATACGGATATGTCTGAACACTAGCAATCACTGAACTTGTTTTTAATGACCTAATTCTCAGGATAGGAAGAAAACACTTCAATAGAGGTCACTGATGTAGTAGTTGTAGTACTCACTATGCCAATTTTCATCATCCATCATTTGACGCTTAACAACTGAATTACATCCCATTCCAAACCATAACAAGTCTTCCAAGTTATTTTATATCGCATGCAGCTGAGCCATGAGTTCTCTGTAGTGCTGACTAAAGTATATCACCGACTCCACAATCGGTCATTGGAAGCAGTGATAAATCGCACCGTTTGAGAAGAACACAGTCGTAATCCTTGTTCACCCTCAGGGCAAACATAAACAACAACAACAACAACATTAAAAGAAAAAAAATGAAGATGTAACCGAGCCGTCACGAGCGCCGAAAAAAAAGTTGCGCAAGGAGAAACACGGATCACGAGCAATCGACCTGCGCCAAATAAACAACACACGCATTCGTTCCGCTCAGGTCAGCTGCTGAGAAACGTGTATCTTTTGTATAAATAAAAGAAAAAAAGAAAGAATATCAGATAAAGAATCTGTGAGTCGTGTTTCGTTTTTTTCTTTTCTATTTTTTAAATTTAAGTTCTGTATAATACTTATTGTCTATGGTTGTTGGATCCAGTCTCGTCGTGAAGGATTGAGTGAGTGAAGACAAGACGCCGCCATTTGATCTCACTACCAACCTCACGATCTTGTAAAGCATCTCACTTTGGCGATTTTGAAGGAAAAAAAAGAGAGGTTGGGCTGCAAGACAGAACTGCTGGGTTTTTGTGAATTATGATTGTGCTCTGTGATGTTTATTCATGGGCTCCTTCTCCAGGGCATGTTTTAATGGCGTTATATGCTCTCAGACAATTTCAGCAATCAGCACCAATCAAGCATGTAAATTAAACCATTTTTACACTGCACTGAGACCCTGAGATGCAGATGTAATTGGTGCATCAAGAGTGCCCAGCTAAGTCAAAATGTCCTTAAGTCAAGTCCCATTTTCCCTTAGACTTACATTATATAAATTTAATTGGTGTTTTATGGACAAAATACTCAGCATAATTCCATGAAAATAAAAACAGTCTCCCAATTTAAATTGATTCCAATTAATATATTTCAACACAACATGGACATTTGGGGAATTTAATACTGATACCTCTGTAAAGTACAAAGAAATTTTGCATTTTCTGTAAAAATAACATTCAAGTGAAAAAGAGAGAAGGAAGTCCCTGTATGCTGGTGGTAAATTTTTTAAATTAGCTAAATGGATGGTAAATTGGTGAGAGAAATTCCCAAGAACTTTTCTCACATCAATTTTAAATGGATGGTAAATTGGTGAGAGAAATGCCCAAGAACTTTTCTCACATCAATTTTAGGATTGGAAATATCTGTTTCTTGTAATTTGACCTGAAACTTATATGCAATTTTTTCACAAAATGTCCCTATGTCAAGTTGTTGTCCTCATGTTGGGCTTTTTTTTCCACTACGTTTTTATTCAAAAAGAAGTATCCCTACATCAAATTGTCCACATGTTGGGGCGTCCGAATGTGGGGGTCTCAATGTATTTTTAAAAGGGATGGTTCCAACATAAATACTGACTCGGATAGCACAAAAAATGCTTGACCAACTTTAGAAATTTAAAAAAATGACTCACAAACAAACGGTTTCTGTATAATTGAAAGCAGTCAGCCCAAAAAAGTGATGCTTCATGAAAATTTCAAATACTGCATAAGCTGTTTTAATTCAATAATAGGAAGGTTAGTCTTTGGGTTCTCCATAGTCCCCAGAATTTGTGAGTTTAATATACTGTAATTCAGAGTTGAAGCCATTTTCAAAATTATTTCACTTTTAACAAGCTTCCCTTAAACCCAGATTTTTTTTGGGCTACAGGAATGAATTCTTGAAAGTTTTACTCATTTTCAATTTTCATTACCCATGTATATTTTGTGCGCAGCGCATAAACCAAGGCATTGAAATGCTCATTCCACGAGCAAATATTATTTCTTTGCATTCGAAGACGCTATTTCTATGCACAAAATCGCTTTTCATCATATCCCTGCTCCTTTTATAGACATTTTAAGGCGTAAGTAATTTCTTCCAAAATTCTGACCGTTGTAATATCAAAATATTTGAACTCTTCCCGAGCTACATGGAAAAAAAATCCATATGCTCTTTATTATTACAGCAAGCTCATTATATTCGCTCGCGAGAATTTCATTATAGAGGGCGTTTCTTTTCAGAGCTTGAAAGCCCAGGTCATGGAAAAAAACGGAAGAAAAATAAATAAACAATTAAATTGATGGGACGTGAGTTCTTCATGGGCTTTTTTCCAGAGCGTTGTTCAAGGTGAACGATGTCGTTCATTTCCGTTCAAAAAGCGCACTTCTTCTCACGTTCTTCTCTGAACACGTCGCTCATTCAAACACTTTCTTTTTTTTCTTTTTTTGCTGGTGATCCTTTGAATATTTTGACCTTCACTCATCCTATATACTTGGTCATTTTCTTTATGGAATGTTCCAGTGAGGGCATATCACAAAAGAAGTTGATGAACTCTCTGGATATAATTCATCTTTTCAAGATGCTTCCTTGTTATATTCAGAGGGAAAAATTCAACGTTTTTGTGATTAGCCTCAACTTCTCAAGTATAAAACGCATATTCCTAAATACGTCAGGCATAATTTGTTTTATTTGGCAGAAAATTTCAGGCATTTTTCGTTACAATGAAGGACATTCGACTCAAGGATTATAGGATTTATCAACCGATTATATACGTTATATTCATTGATTCTTTGACATTAATGGATCGGGGTAAGAATATGCAGTTTTTTTTTTCGGCCCGCCATCTGTGCAACTTTTTTTTAGGTGAAATAATGGAGGTCATGAAATTGCGTAATCTATTCTTTTCCAGAATAAAATTTCGGAAATATGCATTTATCCTGGGATTATATTGAAGACCATTAAGGTTTGTCATTTGCTTTGGATGCCAACGTGACCAAAAGATCAGACTTATCTTTTTCAGGAGAAGAATTGAAAAACAAAAACAATGATTTTCCCCCAGTTTCTGCTGCTAATCTTCCACGATGAGCCTGAAAATTGTTTCACATTTGATCTGTTTCAAACATGCAACACGGAAAAATGTATCATAG
>CAJPEX010004104.1:0-23993 GCA_905338405.1 Notodromas monacha
TAAGCTCAAGGATCAGAGGATTTTTCATGAAGCATTTGTTACTTGCAGAGCCATTTGAACTCATTTTTAAATGATAGCATGCTTCTGTTCATGCCATTTTGGCCATCAAGGAACTATTATCTCCTGTAAATGCATCCTGTTCTAATGGTATCTCTAGTCAGAAGTAAGCATTGCAAAATTTCCTGGAGCCTTGATACAGTTTGTAATAGAATTGCCAACTGAAAACCTTGAAAATTGAGCAATTTTTATGTTTACATTTCTGGGCAGCAATTTTCCATGCTGGATCTGTAGGCCAGATGAAAAGCCTCCACAGGCTAGATCTTGGGCACCCCTGCAATACTGTAATGTACAATCTTCTCTCCTATTGACTCTTCAAGGATTATGCTTTATGCAGGGGAGAGGGTAGAGGCTTGTCCCAGAGCAAATATTCTGAATGAATAAAATCCTCAAATGGTCCTGGCCTTCATACTCATCTTGAAAAATCTTTCTTTGAACACTTCCAGTCTATCATGCGCATGGTGGCAGCAGCATACCTCAACTTTGAATACTGCTTCAAACAGGCCTACCTTAAATATCTCATCATTCCCAAGTCAGTGCAAAACATCCACAATTTGCCCATCATGCACACACTCATTGGCCAATTCCTGACCATGATCCAAGGATCCACTGCATCATACACACAGGTAAAGGCCCTTGCAGACCCAAATATGACCTGGGATGAGTTTCCCCACCAGGCCAACAAGTTCTACTGCACACATCCCCATGCTTCCACAACTTTCAATGGTTTTCTTATAGTCAATCAGCCAAACAGAACAAAGCCCAGCTCAAGGCAAGCTTCCTTCTCAAACTCACCACCAAAACACAACCCATGTTCTGTACCCATTACAATCAATGGGCAGCACACACTTCCAAGCAATGCTCCATGTCTATATGGGCCAGCTTCCCCCAATGCACAGAAAATGAGTCTCTCATATGACCAGGCAATGTTGCATGCAAATGCAGGACTCCTTGGCAAGAGCCACAATGCAGAAGTCTAAAGCTCCCACTTCATGTCTTGTTTGCTCTAAAACAGATCAGGTGACCACAAACTACATGGTGGCAGGAAACTGGGACAGTGTGTGCCTTTTTCGGTTTTTTTTTTCAGAGTGGACTATCCATGTACATTTCATTGTTGAAATGAATGCTGCCTGAGTGAAGCCTGATTATTAGACAAAAAGATGGGCTCAAGTCTCACTCTCTTAAATAACTAAATTAAACAATTCCTGTTTCCCTGGTGAGCAAGTTTTGGGGCCCCTATAAAACCTGAAGCAAAATTTAAGCAATAAAAGTCCACAACTAACAAAAAAAAATCACAGGCATTCTCAAACCTGCAATTCCCCTTGCACCTCTCCTGCATTTCTAACACCTAAGCACTGCTCCAACCCTGCAGCACCAGCCAAAAAAATTACATCTTGTAGAAGACTGTTGAAAAATCATATGCTCTTAAAACCTGACAAGTATCCAATGCCCATGATGCATGGCCTCATATAGATGCCATAGGCAGAAACAATGCATTCTTCCGCATCATAGACTTGTACTCTGTAGTCTGGATTCCATCACATCCCTTCAGCCCAAGAAGGCCATCAGAAAACTGTTTTCACAGCACCTTATGGTCAGCTCCAATACAAAGTACTCCTATATGGCCAGAAAACAGGGCCAGCTATATTCCAAAGGACAATGCAAAGGATATGTTATGAACTTCTCTACAAATTGAACATATCTTCTACACTACAGTGGTACCTCACACTATATGAACATAATTTGTTCCAAAGCTATGTTTGTACTGCAATACATTTGTAATGCAAGTCACAATTTCCCATAGACTTGTATGGGAAATCTTTTAACCCCTGGATGGCAGATGGTTCTTTCTCAGTGCATGGTGGAGTCTGGATTTTTCTGGAGGGCAGAGCATGTCATTTTGACCCAAGGTTACTGAAATGCACCCAGGTTGAGGAGGCCTAAGTTTGGAAAAATCTGGGAAGAAAAATTTTCTTTTGTTTTCAAGATTTTCCCATGCAAATCCTATGCCAGGAACACAGGAAAAAATGCCACCCAGTGAGGGATTTTTTTTAATTTTCATTGAAAATTTTCTGCATGATCAGAAAAAGCCTCAGACTTTTTCCCAACTCAGCCTTCATTCAAAAGTTGGTTTTTTTATTCCCAGTGCCCAGGGGCACATAAGGCTGCAAAAATATCCCAACTTTGCCGCACAAGGGTTGAAATGTTCCAAGCAACATGAGAAAAAAAGAAAAACTTTTTGAAAAACTAACAGTTCTGTACTGTTTTTGTGTGGCTGTTGTCACATGCAATGCCAGTTATCTGACCATTGTTGCATGTGACAATGGTCATGCAAATTTCTGTGTTCTGAGACAAATGTCTCAGAAGTCAGAACACAGAAATTTTCTTCTGTGACAAATGCCATGAAAATTCTGCATTCTGAGACAGTTGTCTCCAAACATAGATATTATCTTATGTGATGATGGTAAAATGATCATTGTCACATGTGACAAATGCCATACAATTTCTGTGTTCTGAGACAGTTGTCTCAGAACACAGAAATTTGCTCATGTGTTGACAGTCCAATGACTGTTTTCACATGTGACAAAGGTTGTGAAGAATTCTGCTGCTGAGACAATTTTTGTGCCTTGTTTTTGACACTTTTGTTGGCAATTCCTGAAGTTTGAGACTTTGGGATTATATTTCCAAAAAATGCATGATGAAACCATCTGGAAACAGTTAAGCCATCAAAAGGATGGTTCCTCCAAAATTGGCAGGGAGTCCCACTGTTGTATGAGGGACTGAATTTCTCAAAAACTTGGGAACCTGATGCTTTACAACTCAGCACCCTGCCAAAAAACAAAAAGGTGGAAGACCTGTGACAAATTTGCCTGACAGAGATCAACATCTCATTCTCATGGGATTTTTCTCTTGAAAAGTCATTTCCCAAAAAATTTGCGTTTTCAGGAACAAAATTTAATGTACCATATCCTGATAAATTAGCCTGCAACAGCTGGGCCAAATTAACTGGGATCAGGCAAAAAGGCTCAAAATTGCTGAAAACAACCCCCAGAAAAAGCTGGGGGGAGAAAAAGTGCATAAAAGACAAAGGACAGCACCATTGACATCATCAGAATATGACCCAAATTTTCAGACTCATTGTGCATGTGAAATTCTAGAAAATTTGTGGAAAAACATGGATTTGGATTCTTGTGCAGAATTTGCTGTTGTGAACTTTGCTTTTGATTTGTGTGAAAAAGGTGTGGAAATCTTGTTGGGTGAAAAACATGTTTGTGCTTATCTTCAGCAGGTTGTGCACCTGCCAATTCTTGTTGTATTTATTTCCATCTTTTTATTTTGTGCATACAAAAATTCCACTTTTGTAAAAGACACTCTGCTAAAAATTCGTTGCTTTCTCTTCCCTGCCAGGGATAAAATTTGTACAAAAGTCAATAAATTGCTGTGTTCTGAGGCAATTGTCCCAGAACACTGTTTGTTGTACAAAATGTATTTTTATACTGCAAGTGTGATTTTCCCCCATACATTTATTCAGCAGAATGTTCATTCTACACATGCCGGCAGTGTTATGCAAGGTACTGCTGTATTTCTTGTGTAGAAATATTTGAGCTTAATTTATTCCTCAGAAGTACCACAATGATGTCAGACATGTTGGATTTTAACAAGGGGCATGCAGATCTGCCAGAAGGATTCAGGGATATCAGCATCTCACAGTCAACCATTCATATGATGTGTATGACCACAGAATAGTACACAAAATTCCCAATGTCAATTATCCAGATTCAAACTGAAGCTGAAGACCTCTAATGGTGTCAATAACCAATGTTTACCGTGAAGAGAAACCCACAATTTCACCACTTGCTCAACAGCATCTGAGTTTAGAGCATGAGTTAAGGCTTTTAGAGCATTGCTTTGGAGATGAGAAGTTTGCTTGACCTCATGTTGGGCTTGTTCTGAAAACTTCCACAGCTACTATCCAGGAAGACCAAACTTTGGATCATTCTTAAAATCTGGCAAAGTCATTGGTATATTTCGTTTTGTCTTGTTTTTAACATCATTTTCTGATCTCTCTGTGTGTGTGTGTATAAGAGGAATTAGATCTGGCTAAAGTGGGACTCCTGTGAAGAATTTTTTTCAGAATTGGGAGAAATTCTGGAAACATTCTATATAGCATTACTCCTGCATGATTCTTAAACAGATGGATGATTTTTCCACCCACAAAAATCATCAATTTGTTTTGTGAAACCCATGAATAATTCTTTTGGGGGGGACCAATGCTGCAAAACTTTTCCTGCATAGCAGCCACCCAAAAAAACATCTACAGGTTTCAAAAAAGTGGGCATGATTTTTTTCCAAAACTCTTTTATTCCTTTCTAAAGCAATTAAATGTTCATTTTTTGAATTCAGCATTGGATGAGTGAAGGCAATATGTTAAATATTAACATTGAGGCAGATTATTTATGACTTACTGAGGGGAAACCTAAGGAGTGAAGAGGTTTCAAATGTCATGCATGAAAATATGTGTATATGTGGGCACACCACCATACCCTATTGGCCCATAGCATGCAGCAATATAGGTAGCGCTTGGCCAGTATAAGGTGCTGCATGGGCAACAAAGCTAGAGTTCCTTGGTTTGAATCTCACTTCCCCCAGAGAAACTTGCACATTCACCATCACACCACACAATTCACACAGCACACACACATTCACAAATACAAACTTGAAATGCATTAGAACTGGATAATTTTGACACAAAATACATCAGCATTATACAAAAAATTGATGTTATTTCTAAAAAAAAAAAGAAGTCACTCATTATTTCCAAGCTCCAGAAAAGTTGGTTTGGGAGATTATTTGAATATATTTACCAGTTGGCAGCAGCTATAGTAGCTAATGCAACTCATCACACTGCTAGCTGGCACTCCAGTTGGATCTAGCTCCCTATAGATTGCCTAGAAGACTGGGGCATCATGCAGGGGAACTGTGCAGGAGCTAGCAACAGCTGGGTAATAGCTCCCACTGCGTCTCTTAAGGAGTTGGGGCTAGCACCCAGCAAGAGCCCTCTAGCTGACAGTGAGCTTGCAGCTAACTCTCTGCCTCCCCAATTATTTGCGGAGCATATCTCAGCTATAGTTATCACTTTATAACCAGCATTGTGAAGCCAACAGCATGTACATTATTTAATCACAATGACTTCTTGAACACAGCAAAACAATCTGAAAATGAAATTGTGTAACAACATAAATTAGAAGATAAGATGTTCATTCTTCAAAAGTCAAAATAAAAGTGCTCTTATTTTGTCTTCTCCTCAACTGCTCTGCATCCGCCTTCCGCATGTCACGTCATAGTGCATTTTTGTGGCTCTGTTGGACGTGCGATGTGGTTTCCTTTTTTTCCAGTAGATGTCCCCAAGGGACACACATTACTAGTCTGACTGAAACTGGTGGTGTAGTTTCTCGCCGGAGCAGAACTCTTGGTCGGCCAAACTCTAGGCCACTGCACCCCCCATCCCCTCACTCCCTATTCTCATCACTCTCTCCTTCACGCACACTAGTGACGGACTTGAGGATTNATATGCCTGACATCTAAAAGACCCATGGAACATCCCATAATTTCATTTCCCAAATACATGGAGAAATAATTTTTTCTCACTTGGAGTCCATGCTACACCACTTCCTGCACAAGGGATTTATTCCCGAGTCTTGAAGTCACTCATGCGCGACCACAGGAGAGAGAGTGTTGGCTGCAGAGCGTGAGGGGATGCGGGGCGCAGTGGCAAAGAGTTTAGACGACCAAGAGTTCTGCTCCGGCGAGATGGGGCCTCACCCTGAAACTCAGTGGCCAGAGAGAGCCGCAGTAGAACATGGCGCCTCTCAGTTCCTTCCTCATACCAATCACTGGGTCTATGCTGAATCAGCGGAGTGAATATCCGCGATGAACACCTGGGTGGTTTTTTTGTTTTGTTTTTGAAGTGGTGATAACCTACGCCAAAAAAAAGGTCAATTCCGCGGGAAGTTATTCTTACCTGGGGGCTTTCCAGGGTGGATAGCACACAATTTAACTTTTAAAATGGTATTCCTATGTTTACTCCTGTATTCTGTACTTATTGGATTGGATTTTACTTGTTCAATTTCTTTTACCTTTTATACAAGTACTGTATATACATACTGAATGCATACGCCTCATCTGCCCAATCTTATTCAATCTTAATGTATGCTTGCTCATCGCCCTTATATTCTCCATCATATTTTATGAAAATCTTCATTTTTTCCTTCAAATCATACATGCAGAGCCTGTGTTTGGTAGTGAGCAGGATTTGCAGTTTGTGGTTCTATTTACTTCTGTATGCTCATATGAAATGATGGACCATGACTTTTTGCTGCACGTGGTTTAATTAATTTTCACAAAAGGCCTTGTACAGACCATGATGACACAAAATGTGTGCAAAGTTTATTATGAGGCGTTTCATCAGGTTAAAAGATTGTTGTTGTATTTTCTAGTTGCATTCATTATATAGATTAGGTTAGTAATATACAGTTGAAGCATGCTAAAAGATTGTTCTTCTTATATTTTCTAATTGAATACAGTATAGGATTTTTACTATGCTTTAACTCCTCATAATAAACTTTGCACACATTTTGTGCTTTCATGGTCAGTACTAGGCATCCTGTAAAATAGATTCCCACAGAACTCAGCATTTTTTCTGCCAAAGTGAACGCTTGAAGAATTACCATGGAATTAACTTTCCTCTGAATTCTGTGGAATGAATCTCCGCGTATGTGCTCACTGCGGAAAAGCCTCTGCAGAACTTCACTCTGAGGTTATGGACTGCTCCTCTGTCAGGACTCAGGAGGAGCATGCCGTGTCTAAGGAGCACAGCACACCCTTCCTTGGAAGTGTACCATAATGTCCGGGCACCCCTTCTACTACTGTATTTCTGGAACCGTGTATGAGTAATGTACCCCAAAGTTTGTAGAAACGTTTATGTGGGCGATTAGCTCTCATCAAGTAGTATTGTCAGCAGTGTGTTTTCCTCTCTGCAATACCATGTACCGTGCGGGTGGAGTAACTCCAGAGCAGTATTTCATTGATGATGCGGACACTAAAACAGCTCAATAAATTATGCAGAGAACATTTCGTTCATGAGCTCCTTGCAGATGGTCTAGCGGAAGCAGCTGAATACTCAGTCGAGTTCCTACGATTTACCAGGAAGCGTGGATTCGTGTGATGCTAATGCTACCAGCGTGACCACGAATTGGATCGTTTTCAAGCATGTTACAGGACACCCATGTGCCCGAATGCTTGTTCTTAATGTCGAGTCGGATTGCTTCGATTGATTTCCTGTTAACGTGCGATCGCAGATAGTGAATCGATAGTTTCAGGGGCAGAATCAAGGAAAATGAATCCTGCTAGCGTGAGTACCAATATTTTTCTCAACTTGAGACACATCGCAAGTATAAAATTCTTCCCAGGTTTCTGCCCCTCATCAAGCAATTTACGACGCCTACTACCGAATTGTGAGTGGAATTATTGAAGATCACGTTGAATGATTACCTCTTGATTGTGCGTATTTCTTAGGTTGATCCCAGACAGACTGGTAAAGTCGCTGCCAGAGATGCCGCAGGATTTCTGAAGAAATCTGGGTTAAGTGATGAAGTCCTTGGTCAGGTGTGTGTCTGAGTATGGATTCACTTGAGCTCAACTTTTTGCTGATAGTGGCGCGTGTCTTAGATTTGGGATATTTCCGATGTCGGCGCCAAGGGCTATCTGGACCGTCAAGGAATGTTTATGGCGATGAAGTTGGTCGCTGCTGCTCAAAATGGCAGCGCCGTTTCACCTACTCAGCTGGGAACAAGTCTTCCTCCTCCTAAATTGGTTCGGCCCTTATTGAAGCTAATTGTTTGAATTCCCTGTAAAATTAATGCATCCGTAGGGAGATTTGCCGAATCTGAACAATGATGTCGTGAGTACTGCTCCTGCGAAGAAGTGGACAATGCGTTCAGATGAGAGAGCCAAATACGAGCAAATGTTCGTTGCCTGCAATCCATCGCAAGGGAAAATTCCTGGATCTACGGTAAGTAAGCTTAGTTAAAATCCTGAGCATCGATCATCAAGATGGAATATTTGTTTATAGGTGAAGCCGCTTATGCTGAAATCGAAGCTACCTGTGGACACCTTGTTGAAATTGTGGGATTTGGCGGACATCGACAAAGACGGCGCATTGGATAAGGACGAGTTTTTAATTGTGAGAGCGCGAGGTGATTTTAAACTACGTCTGGGTGATTGAATATTCTTTGCCTTCGTAGGCCATGCACTTGGTTGCTAGGTGTGTGGAAGGGGCGGTCGCGCCCACGACTCTCCCACCTGAGCTAACGAAGGGGAAGATTTCCGACCCTTTCGAAGGAACAGGAGTGAAGTCCGGAAGTAGCAGTACGCTGCCATGGGTCGTTTCCGCGACGGAGAAGGCCCGTTACGATGAAATGTTCAAGACCGCCGACTTGGACAAGGATGGTTTCGTGTCTGGTGCTGAGATTAAGGATGTTTTCCTCAAGTCGGGGCTTGCGAACAATGTATTGGCTCATATATGGTGAGTGTGTCTGTGTGTGTTTGGAAGTGATAGATTTGTTTTCATAATTTGCATGAGATTAACTTGGCATTACTGGGAGTTTTGAATCAACGGTGTGATTGTATTGAATATGAAGGAGCTTGTGCGACATGAAGCAAGTCGGGAAGCTGAATGCAGAGCAATTTGCCCTGTCACTGTGGTTGATCGGGAGGAAAGTGGCAGGACAAGAGCTGCCAACGACTCTTGCACCGGAAATGGTTCCGCCGACTTTCCGGCCTAAACCGATTCCGGGACCTACGAATGTGTTCAGCAACAACAACAACATGAGCAGCAGTAGTGGCCCAATGAGTACACCTGTTTCACAACCTGTACACCACCCAGGCCCTCCACACCCACCGCCGCCCCACATGGGTGGTGGTCTGCTCGATCTGGTTTCCAACACCCAGCCTGCAAGTGTGAGTGATGAAATTGATTTTTACGTTCGGGCTCCTTGCATGATGTTCATCGATCAATCTCCTCGCAGGAGCCTGTATCTGCAGTCACGCCATACACCAACCCCGAATTGGAAATGATGAGCAAAGAAATCGAGCTGCTGATGAAGGAGAAGAACGTTCTGGAGGCTGACATGATGCAGAAAGAGGCTGACTTTAAGATCAAGAGTGGTGAATTGCGGACACTACAAGTGAGCAACGTTCAGTTTGTGAGGTAGATCGTGAATAAGCCAGAATTTTTTGTGCAGACTGAGCTGGACACTCTGACAAATGCTCTCAAGCAGTTGGAGAACCAGAAGGGTATGGCTCAGCGACGCCTGGATGAACTGGAAAGCCAGGTCGGCTTTCTTTCTCGCCCTTTTTTCAAGTCTTTTTCTGTCAGTCCGTTTTTCTCGTATCACTTTCTTTTCGGTTATTCAGTATGCCATTTTAAGTTGTAGTCTCGATGTAGCTTGAAAGTTTATGTTCAATATTCTGTAGAAAACTGCATATGAGAGCGACATTGCAGAAATACGGCGGAAATTGGAGGCTGAGAGAATCGAGGTAATGATTTCGTTTTATTTATTTATTTTTTTCGATGAGATTCTTTTCGTTGGCGCATGTTTTTGTGTGCTTTTTTTGGTAATTACATCTCGGTTGACGTCAGAATCTATTAAAGATGACTCGGCGCGGAAGCCGACGGTTCTGATTTGTTGGGGTCCTGAAGAAGGAAGCGTGACTAAGCAAATTTCGTCATAAAACGGCATTATTGATGCCCTGCTTAAACTGCTGGTGTTGTTGAAAAGGTGGAAAAATTGAAGGCGCAAGCGGACGAGCAGGAATTGGAGCTGAAGCAACAGGAGGAAGAGTTGTTTTCCAAGAAATCTGAGCTTGACAAGTTGCGCGGCGAGGAGTGTCGCTTGGAAGAAGCCGTTTCCGCGCAACGCGCCAGGCGGGATGCGCACGTAAAGGAGCTGGCCAACACACGCCTCGAGTTGGCCCGCGTTCGCCACGAAGTGGGCTGCTTACAGGCAGACGAGGCCAAGTTGACGACGGCTATGGCCGAATTCGACGATGCCCTCAGAGGTGGTGATGACGCGCTGCTGTCAGTGACTGACGCCGCTCTAAACGACGTCTCGGCAACCATGTCGATCGAGGAGCTTCCCGGTCAGCAGAATTTTCTCAACAACAACGATCGACCGCGGTCGGACGACTTCTCGCCCGCTGGTGGAGGACCCCACATGTTCGAGGTGAGAGGCGACGAGTCATTACCCATGCAAATTCCGGGTTTCGCCTATTTCGTAACTTCGCATTGACAGGACTGTGCGTGATCTTCTTGTGAAATTTACTTCTGTTCATTTGTCTTTTTCTCTGCAACCAGGACGAAGACCCGTTCAAAAATCAGGACCCGTTTGCGAATCACAACGGTTTCGATGTGGCGGGAGGCGTTCTCGAATCCGGACGTCCGATCAATAATAACGTGGATGATGACGAAGACCACGTTTTTCACAGCGCTTCGGATGATCCGTTCAGAGGAGGTGCACTTCACGTTCTACTTGCCCTGTCTGTTCTCACCTCTGTTTATCTCACTATTATAGTTTTGCCTCTTTTCATTGTATTGTTTTTTCTCCCTCATTTACCTCTTCCATTCTTTTCTTCGTTTTTCGTTGAGGATGGTTTTCCATTTCGATAGTTGTTTCAGTTGCTTATCCTTTCTCATTGTTCAGTTGACCCATTCGGGGGGGACCCGTTCCTGTCTCGTTTTGAGGCGCCGATCTCAGTGACCGTTGGGTCCGCACAGGGCGCTGATTT
Source organism: Notodromas monacha (assembly GCA_905338405.1). NCBI lineage: Eukaryota > Metazoa > Arthropoda > Ostracoda > Podocopida > Cyprididae > Notodromas > Notodromas monacha. Next base: position 10,903 of record CAJPEX010004104.1, read on the forward strand.
TTTTTATGGTTAGTCATTCCGCTTGTTATGAGTTGAAAAAGAAAAGTGACCACGGTAGATTTCGAGATACTGTGTTGGGGTGTCTTGTCTTCGACTCACGCGTTTTATTTTTGTGGCATGCGTGAAGCAGAAGGAGGTCGGCGGACGGAGAGCGTGTCCCCAGCGCCGGCCGTGCCCGCTCCCGCGAAAAAGTCTTCGTCGAGCTCTGGACCACCGCCTCGCCCAGCGCCTCCGAGAAACGCGCCTGGACGCCCGCCACCGCCGAAGGCGTCACCATCTGCTAACCAACAGATTGCGTTTGATCCGTTTTCCGACAAACATTCTGACGCCTCGCAAGACGGCGGTGGCTGGACAGCCAACTTTGCCGACTTTTCTGCATTTGATCAGGTGAGGCATGTTTTTGCACGTGCCGTGGTGTTTCCTATTTTAAAATCCTTCGTCCGATGAAGACGATAATTTCCCGTATACGAAGGGTCCAACAGAAGTTCTTGGGACAGAAGCTGAAATGACGCATACTTGACCCGAAAAAAAAAATTGTTTTGAAGAAACATTCTTAAGCTCAAGAATATAGCCCTATTTTTTTCAGGTAAAAAAAAGATCTATATATATATATATATATATATATATATATACACTGTAAATATATATATATATTTTTTTTTTTAGCCCAGCTTTTTCTCCGGAACTCTGAAATCTACGTGGTATTAATCTCAAGGTTTGCCTGCTGGTCTTCCTATCTTATTTCGTCATTTTTATTAGCAGTAGCCACCTTCTCATTATCTTATTCCAAGTGTCAGCTGTGAAGGCGACTGTTGATGAAAATGGCGGCAATACTTGTAATTAATTTCGCGTCAATTTCAAGAATTCTGAAGGGAAAGCTGTGCTACGCCAAAATATTTGCTAGATTGGCGCCTTATTTTTTGAGTGAAGAGCAGAAAGCTGACAGGGTGACTTTCGCAGCAAAAAAAAAAGTTAAACATCGCAGATTTCTCTTACTTGTTCCGAAGACTGTTTCAGCTCAATCCTACGCAGTTTCAATTTCTACTCCGAGATCGTTGGACCCTCTTCATTGAAAACTTAGTTTACAGTGTCTATTAGCCCTGATTCACAAAATGAGCAAGTAACCGTTGACCTTGATAATCGACATAAATGACCCCTCTCAATTATCCCCGCCCTTGTTCAATGTGTACCCCTTTTTGGCGTATTCGCCTGCTGCCAAAATGTGGAACTCGCCGCATAAATGGACGGTTTCTTCATCTATGGACGATAAAATCAAATATAAACTAAGGAATTTGAGAGTTGTATTGACGGTACTGTACGGGGGTTTTTTTGTTTTGTTTTTTGGAGACGATCGCGTGTATATTGACAATTGTTGATCTAACCTTTCGTGTTCCATTTTCCTATGCTGCCTCGTCCTGGGATCTCGACTAATCGACTGCTTTGGGTGACGCTCTACTTTTCCCCTCTTAACCGACCGATTTTGAAATGTGATGAAACTGAAAGCATTAATTATGGATGGCATTTCGTTTTCAATGAATTGGGATCAACAGAGAAAGAGATTAAAGAGTGAGGGAAATGAGCAGATGAGAAAGACAGAGGATTGAGTGCCGATTCCCGTTGTATCAAAACTATGGTGTTCAAAGAAAAATGGGAGCATTAGAGGTATCTCGGCTCTGTCTCGCTCGTTGCTGGATTGGTTTTGGGCTCGTCTCATCGAGCTGTACGGTTTTCGTCGTTTTGCTCTGAGCAATGGAGTTGTGTCTCACGCTGGAAAGCAGATGAACTCGTCGCCGTCGCCGTGGATGCCGATAGTCGGCGGATTCGACGGTGGTGCGGGGACGACGACGACGAAAGCGAGTGGTGGATGGACGGACCCGTTCCTGAGTGAAGACGACCAAGTGGCGTGGGCCAAGTTCGACAGTATGAAGTTGGATGAGCAGCGACGAACGGAGTCGCAGAAGGAGGAGGCCGAGCTCCAGATGGCCATCAACTTGTCCCTGTCGGACACGAAGGCCAACTGAGGACTGGAAGAGATATAGAGGACATCCTGTGAATTGGTCAGTGAGTCAATGTGGTGCAATACGCCCTATCGTTCTTTTCTTCAGTGTATGTACGTATGGTGCGGTGTGCGGCATTACCACCCTGTTTCTTCGCTGAAAACTTGGTTTTTTTTTATTTCTTCATCACTGTAATGAAGCGGGCGGAGAAATAACTAGCCTTCGCAGAAACACTGGATATCGGTCGAATGTTGTTGAGGCAAGGAAGCGCTCTGTAACATTTATTGCGGAACATTCTTCCGTTATTTTCCACCCGCTATTGCGCGATATTGATCTATGTGATTCATGAAATTTTGTTTTGCTTTTCGCTTTATGGTCAAGTGAGTACGGTAGGTGTTGGGGGTGATGCTGGTAGTGTTGCTGACATTGACGGGGCAAAATGGTGGGATTTTTTTTCAATTTTGCTTGTTTTTTTTTAAACCGGTCTTAATTTATGTTGTTACCGGGCGGGAGAGGAAGAAGGAAATGAGGGTCGCGAGGGCCGTCGGCGTCACGTTTCTACCTCGATTGCGATGCTTGAATCCTTGCACCCGCGTTTGGGTGAACGAATTTGCGGGAACTGTGTTCGTTCGTCCTTCCGAATGTAGTGTACTGTATTGTGGTCGTGTGCGTGCACCGGCATTCATATATTTTTTTTTGCCCGTCACCATTTCGGCAACTAGGGCGTTGCAAATACATCATTCCGTGAAGCGTGAGTCGCCACTGTTTACGACGGCTGAACTAAGTTTCCAAACTTATCAAGTGTACTGTACTCTCGACGTATCCACTCCTACGACGTTTTTGTTGCATGCATGTGAGCGGAGTCAATGCAAGTGACGTGTCACAACCATGCGCACACGTTAAACGTGTTTTGACTGCAGATTTTCTTCTCTCTTTTTTTTGGCCTGTGTAACTTGCTTGTGTTCCAAAAAGGCGAGAAAATGTTGGTGGGGAGCGAGTCAAAGGAGCAAAGGCCCTGGGAAAGCAGATATCACGAAAGAGAGGGAATAAATCGATAGAATTGCGACCGAAATTGGAGTGTTTTTTTTTTAACAGTGGAGTAAGGATTGAGGCTTGATTGATTGGTTGACGACTGACGGTTTTGACTTATTCACCGCGCACAGGAAGAGGATTGAGGCTGTGTTTACGATTGAGTGAACTGACAAAGATGAGTGTGTCCTCGTCTTTTGGGTGTCCGGCGTGCGCAGGGCGCTTCCCGTTTATCGAACGGAAGGTGGGTCGTCGGCTGATGCTGGTGGGGGAGAAAAGGGGATTCATTTCTTATCCCGTTGTTGTTACTGAAGAACTGTTTGTCTTTTACCTCGGGCAGCGGCACAGTTGTTGGCATTGCGAAGTAGACTTTTGCGACGGATCTTCGGTGAAAGAGGTGGTGCGAAGCGAAACCGCGCCACCATCCAGCGCCTGCCCGAGTCGCAAGTCACGCGATTCTGTAATTGTTCCATGTGTGATGTCACAGGAAAAAAAAAAAGTTGGTCGACTTGATTTTACGACCACTTCGGTCAACGGTATGAGTATGAGATGACGAACAACGGCATCCGGGTCTACGCTGCGGATGTCGTTGTAGCAGACGGGTAGGGGGTAACCTCTGGCGACGATTCCCCCCTCCGTTGATGGAAACACTATGAACCACTGCTTTCCGTTCCCCAGGTGATGACGGACGGGGCATTTGATCATCCGTTTCTTCCACTTTTGAAAGCATTCTGTGTGTGTTTTCCAGTGACGTCGCTAACCCCGTCACGGAGACTGGATTGGATGGAACTGCGGTGACGGTACTCGTACCGACCGACTCTGCGGCGGACCCGGACTTGACGAGCTTGACGGAAAAGCGGCGATTGAGGTATTCTCCCGTGAGTACAGCAAGTTGAAATTGCTGAGTACAGTAAATTAACCCTGGAGGGGTGCTCAATCTTGACTCCCAATCTACCCTTCTCTCTCATTTTTTTAATTGGCCGATGTTTATGCAATTCTATTCCCTTGTTCACGTATCCTTGCATGCGATTAATTTTTTGATCGAGCAATTTGCTTCTGAGTACAGTATGTTCATTATTTTTTAATGCATACGAATACAGTCAAACCCCGATTTAGTGCCACCATCCGTCCCAAGACATTTTGTGGCAGCAAATCAAGGGAGTAGTAAAAAAAAATTCTTTAAAATCTTAAATATTCGGAAAAAGAATGATTAAGACATCATGATGTACCACTGATTCCTATCTATTGGGAAGTGAGCCATACAAACGGAATAAAATGTAGCTCTACATGGATTAAACTTTGATAACTCAATGCATTTTCATGAAAAAGTATACTGAAAATTGATATTTATGTTTATATTGAAAAATATTGCTTCTTGGATCAATAATTCATCTACCATGATAAAAAATATAAGATGTTCTTCATGGGTTATACCAGCACATTTTCTAGAATTATTAACGATTTAAGTCGGCCGGCAGAAGGTGTTCTGGAAATTTGGTGATCCACAAACGATTTTATTGAAATTTGCCGGCCTGCTGCCCCAAGAAGGTTGTGGAACACTACTAATATACAGCATACACTAAACTTACTAAAGCATGCACAGCACGTGGACTCTCTTACGATCACTTATTCATACCACACAAAAAATCTTCGTGCTACGAAGGATCTCATGCTAGATTATACCTATACTTACATTACGAGATGTCAAGTTTTTCAAACTCACGGATGAAGAAAACGGAATCCGACAATATAACTTAATTATCCTGAGATCCCGAGAAACATTGTTAGCATGGAAAACGTTCTTTGAGGCACCATACATAAGAAATCATACTTGTGTAAAAAAAAAGGCATGAACATTTTTGTAAGGCTTGCACTTCTTTTCTTATTTTTGGGAATCAACGTTGGCGCCAGGATTAGTACAAAAGTGATAACTTGCTTTTCAAGTTCAAGAGCCTCTGCGTTTAAATATAATTTGGCATCTGCTATTTGTTGGTCTAAAATTCCATTGTTTTTGGCATAGAATTTGCCCAGAAACTCTGTCCTCCGTCTCCGAACATATCTCTCATCGATCTAGATGTGCTTGTAAAGGAAGAATGAAGATCAATTGTGTAAATGAACCTTTGCCTTCAATGTCAGCATCCTGGAAACTCAATTAAAAATAAATTTAAGGACCAGAATACAGTATCACCATTTAAAATTTCTTATAATTTGTCCTTATCTCCCCCCAAATGCTTTTGTCTCTCCTACTCGATGCCTCCCCAACTCAAGTGTATTTCCTGGTTTCTTCAAGTTCGACTGTAAAACTCTAATTTCTTGAAGCTTATTCGGTTTGTGTTCCATGTAATTCGGTCTATACTCGCCCGTACCCAATATTCTCACAAATACGGTAACCTGACGGTTAAACCGAATTTTTTTTTATTAAAAACGCGCGGAAACGACCAGAGCCATTGAGTAGAAATTAAACTTGAATTCAAACGGCGGATTTCGGTCAGAAACTAATATCCAACATATCTCACCAGCAGATGAGGAACCTTCGGCAGAGTTCTGCGAAAAATCGTGGACACCGTTGATTCCCGTCTCAGCGCCGGTCTCCACATCGGTTCTGCGACGACACTACCCATGATGTCTTTTCAAGTGCTGCTGAATGTGTCATTTACGGCGGACATGAGAGCTGCATACGTCACATTTGTGTCTTTGCCTCTCGAACCAGACTTGTGATACTCCACGTGTGGTTTCCATTGATGAACCGAGTCCGTGCCGAAGAACAAACCCATCTTCGCGGTTGAACATCCTCACATTTCTCCCTCAACTCAGTCTTTTCGTCGGCTTGGCAGATGATATTTTCTCTGGCACCTTCAAGAAGGTACAGAGAGGTTATTCAAAGGAAAAAAAGAGAAATACGTCATTATTTGAAATCCAACCATTCCCATCCCAGTACAGTATTTGTCATTAGCAGGGCCCATTTATTTTTCCTGACGCACTCAAGCGGTATAAAAGAATCCCGTGAGCCTCCATGAAGCTCTATTCGTCTTCGTGTGACTCGCCTCGTGTCCGACGAAATGAATGAAGTGCTAATTTTATGCTTGAATTCCACCAAGAGTAGAAATACTTGCAAAGAGCTGCCGAACTTCTCTTTCAGTTATCTTTCTCCAAGAATTTTCCGACAAAATGAAGCCATAGGAATCCTATTTTAATTAGGACACCAGTCTCTTACTGCATTTCTCGACAATACAAGATAAATCGTTGATATTATCAAAATAATTTTCAATTAAAAATGAAAAAAACAGGATATCATAAAATTACTCGTGATAAGTGCAGTCAGTGATGCGATTGCCAAACTTATTCTCATTGAACACCACCAAAAAGCTTGAAGGAAATTCTGAGAGATATTAAAATGATATTCATTTTTTAAAATCAGCGTTTTTGTTTCCGTGACATGCGACAGTTACTGTTGTCGCATAGATTCCAGACTTCATCAGGTTATACGCGGTGAATTTGACTCCTTGAAGGTAATGGTGATGTTCAACGTCATGGCATTTCTCTCAACCTGTCCAGAAATATTTTTATTCAACGAATTTCATCAGAAGATGACAGCAACTCTCGATGGTTGGAAATATTAGATTTAAAAATATCAAAAATATACAGTGGTGCCTTGACTGACAAACGTTCCGGCTAACAAACACCAAGAAAATCGAAAAAATGAATTGCCTGGATAACACTAACCTACCTAACAAATGTATTTTCCTGCTGCATTTGACTTGAGTTTTGTTGTAAAAATTTTTTTGGGCACTATAAACTGATTAAAGTTGAAAGTGCTTGTTAAGTAATTGCCTTTACATCACTATATTCACTACTGGGGTTTTTCAAAGCCAAAAAAGCTTAAAAATGTGGTTTATCACTTGTTTTTGTATGTACTGTATTTTCATTTTAAGTTCAACTTTTGTTTTTCTTTTGATATGCATAGGCATACATGGAATAATGCACGTTCATATAAATTGAAGCACTATACAGTAGGAATCATGTGAATTCTGACGGGGTGCTGAATCACAAGTTTATGTTCACACAAACTTTCTTCAATAAAAAAGCCAAATGAGAAGATTTAAGAATTTGGTGCCTTCAAAATCGTAAATCCTTCTTCATTTTTTACAACATTTGTTCATTTTTGGGTTATGATCATCTATAACAACAAATTGATGAGAGATGAGCACCAGATTTAATTTGCTCAAACGTTTGTGTCAATAATTTGCAGGACTTTTCAAGAAACCTGTAGTAACCTCATTTCAATGAAGTGCAGATGTGCTTTTCATCATTTTAATAAAAGGAAACTCAACCATTTGATGGCAAGAGGAAGAAAATACACCCTGAACTGCTTTAATCTGCCAGATTTTTTTCATTTAACGAATTTTCTTTGTACTGTACAAAATTTGTTGAACAACAATTTAAAAATAAAAATTTCACTACAAACACTTTGTTCATAATGCAAACAAGGGTGTGCATTTACCTGTGTTTGTAGTACAAATTTTGTTTGTTCTGTGAGGGTGAAATTTCTTTTGAAAATATTTGTTGTACAGGATGTTTGTGCTATGAGATTGAGGCATTTGTATTATGAGGTACCATTTTACCTTAAGGGAAGAAGTGTCTTGCCTGACACACAAGGTGTGGGAATGAATGGTGTCTGCTAGGCGAGGCACCACTGTACTCCCAAGCTTTGAAAGATTCTCCATACATTCCTCATTCTATTCAGGATATGTCCCACCTTCCAGCGTTGTATCTCCGTGGTTTGATCCATTCACTGCATCAAAATCTGGTCGACCCTATGAAAGTTCGGAAGTGACGTGCAGTGATCGAAGCAATGGAAAGTGATTGAGGAATATTGTTAGTCACGCGGCTGTAGCAAAGCTTTCAGGGAAATATATCAGAGTTCTACCAAACCGTGGAATTTCTTCCATTTACTGCGGTGTCGTCCATGATGCGTGCAAGTTTCGGTGAGACAGGATTGTGATTTTCAGGTCGAAGCTACTATACATTTCGCCTTCAACTGCTGTGTGACGGGTTCATGTGTTCCGGAGATGTGCTCACCGCGATCAACATCCTTTACTTCTAAGTACAGTGCGGATTTCTCGGGATGATTTTCTTGTACCTCAATTATTGAGCTTCATCATAGCACGAAGCATCAATTTGTGTGAACTTCGAGATGAATTATTCGTCACATACATTCAAGATTAAAAAATTATTTGAGCAATACAGTATGTGGTCACGGAAAGCTCTTTATACGATGTGTGCTCCTGGAGCAGGTTTGCCAATTCAAGAATTGAAACTGTTCCAATTTATTCTTTGTCTCCCTGATGCTTTGTTCCGCGACAAAGCATGCAAATCCAAGTGTCAATTTTCCAATTCCAAGGTGACTTAATTCTCTAGAATTTGTTTTTTGCTTCAGGATGATGACAATGGTGATGTGGACAGTGTTCATTTTTATTTTTCCTGGTGCATTGTCATTCGCCTGCATGGATGAGGAAGGCCAAGCTGTTGACTGGTAATCCGATCTTTCTCTCTCTTTGAAGACTCACGATTGATATCCGCAAAAACATTTCGCAGGTGGGTTGCTTACAAGCTGCCAAAATTGAAGACGTTGGCTGATAACAACGTTCAGGATGGTCATGCGTATGCATATTTCACCGCGAAGGATGTTTCTTATAACTGGGGACTGGACAAACCAGGATTTGTTGCACGACCTCCGAAGAATGGCTGGATGTTGTCTTCCAAATCAATAGGAGATGTGGATAGTTTAATTGGTCGAACATTGGATCCGCTGTATTCGAATGCTTCAAAATCTCAATTTGTTCTCCTGTACAACGATGAATTTCCAAATGGTACCGTGAGCTTCACAAAGGGTCATACGAAAGGAGCTGTTGTGATGGATGATCATGGTTCTGGATTTTGGCTAATACATAGTGTTCCGCACTTCCCTCCAAAGCCAGAAGATGGGTTCGGGTATCCAGCTTCTGGCAGAACCTATGGTCAAACTTTGTTTTGTGTATCTTTTGCCGGTGGGGAATCCCCGGAAACAATTGGTAGGTACAGTAGTAAGTTTGTGTCATCATCCCTCGGTTAAACACGGAAATTTACTTTTCAGGAAAGCAATTGACTGTCAACGAGCCTTTCATCTATTTCAAGGATATCCCAGCCTGGGTGCAATTGCGGTTTCCTTCCATGTTTGAGGCTGCGGGAGGAAAGAAAACCACGACTGCAGGACCCGTCAGTCAAATTTTGGAGCTTTTCACAAGTTCTGGGATGTCAATGACTAGCTTTGCAAAATCACATTCATTTAATCAGGGTAAGTGCGGAGTTCTTAGTGTTTTTGTCAACATTTTTATTTATTTTTTATTTACTTTTAAGATTTGTATTCGGAGTTGGTTGCGCCAGCTTTGAGATCTGAGTTGATTGCTGAAACTTGGCGTCACGGAGAAGGTCTTCTTCAGAGCAATTGCAGTACAATATTCAAGTGAGCCAAATATTGCTTGAATTTTGTTTGTCATTACTTTTCAAGTGTGTACTTTCAGAGTTTTGAATGCGGAAAACTTGCTCTTCCAAAATATCAATGTTGGGTTCAGCTCTGAAAAAGACCACGCGAAGTGGGCAATTTCTTCAGATTCATCAAATCCCTGGGTTTGTGTCGGAGACATAAATCGATCAGTAAGTCGTATTTGATCTATAATTCTATATTTTTAAAACGAAATTTTTTCTGAAACAAATTTGTCAACAGAAAACCCAGTTTTTGCGTGCTGGTGGAACTCTGTGTTTCAGGGAAAGAATCGTCTGGCTGTGGTTTGATGCCATTCTATCTGGTATTGAGGATTGCCCCGTGTAAGGAAACATACTTCTGTGGACTTCATGAACAAAGAATCTCGAGTGACGATCTCATACAATTTGTTTTTACAATATTTGAAGTTTGAAGCAAGGTGTTGTTCTTAATTGTGTATTTCTAAACGTGATTGTCGTCTGACGAACTGGCCTCGTGTTCCTGTCAAGTTCAAAAAATTTTAGTCTCTGTCGTGTGTGAATTCGAAACTTGTGATGCTTCAGCCTTTCCAATTGAAGAAGAGATCAACAATACCTTGGACAAAATGCTTTCATGAGTTTGATGATCCGTTGAAGGGTGAGTTGCAGTTGATCAAGAACTATTCGATGCAATTCTGGATTCAGATTCTCGGCGCAGTTATTTTTGTTATTATTTTTGTATGTATTTTGTATTGCCTTCATTTTGGTCACATGCATGTTTAATGCAAAAAGAACTGGCTGCTCAACTGTATGTTTCTTTGTAGATGACATTGATGATGTGGCTCTGAAAACTCTGAATGGGTTGCGCAGGAAAATCTGGAAATGGGTTGACAAGACGTTTGGCAAAAATGTATCCGCGCTCAAGAGGACATTTTCCTCGATGTCTTTGACCTCTTCTCTTCAGAATCTAACAGTTCCTAGTCTCTCAGAGCAAACTCCTTTTGAAATTGAGCAACGTCCGCAAAAACGTTGTAAGTTGGCCGAGATTGCCTCCGAAGCACTGGGAAATGTCCATTTTGAAAACGCTTGTCAGGATAAAACTGTGTCCTGCTCTGATGGACTTCACGAGAAGCAGCTGGAGTGTGAAGTTTTGAATTCACAAGGTGTTGTTCCGAGCTCTGAAGAAGTGGATCGCCACTGTTCTGCAAAGGAAAATTCATATGAATCACTCACATTAAGCAGTAACTCGAGAAGCGTTTCCTCGGAGAACTTGAGAGGACTTGAAGAAACCCGGTCACTTTCATTCGTGTCTGAAAATCAGACTGCTTCTGCAGCTGATTTCCTTCAGCAAACAATCTCGCACGCGTCAATTGAGCTGGACTCCGAAATTTGGTCAGCTGCTGATAGTAAGCCGGCAGATAATCCTGAATTCTGTTGAATATAAAAAGGAAAACCTTAGAGCATAATTTTTTGACTCTCTCTGATCAATGGTGTATTTCGAAATGATTTAGAAGAATTACAATTCTGTTGGTGTTTCTCTTTTATTTGAAAGATGAACATTTTGCACAAAGCCGTTGAGATAATGGGTGCTCGCACCATTGTCCCTATGTCAGAATGTCCTGTACAGAAGATAACGGCGTGAAAAAAAGAGAATCTTATCTTTTGGCATGTGAAGGAGCTCAAGAAGCAAACAATAAGCACAAGTCTTGCGATACCGTGCACAGGCAATGAGCAAAAAAAAAGCACAGAATTAACCTATTGAGTAGTATGATGAAATGTATGTATCAAATGAAATTTATGATACAGTATAGGCTTGTATTAGTGGATTTATAATATAATTCATTTTCATCTGTGAAGGTAAATAAATTACTCTAGCTGAATTTGTTGAAGAGATGTCATAATCATTGAAAACAAAAATTGTATGCGCATTTTCTGGACACTTCAGCTGTGTTTGTACCTTGAGACATTGTCTGCATGTTGGGGCAGATTTGTTCAGTTTCAAGTGTTCCGAAGTCAAATTGTGTGGGCGCTGGGGTGTCTGCTACGTATCTCAGGGTCCCACTGTTTAGAGCTATTCGTCATGGAGGAGTTAAATCGTGTGGTTTAGATATGCAACATAATTCTAGGTGCAGAGGAACCCATTCTACTGCCATAGAAGAGGAATACTGTATGATTTCACAAGCCATTATGTATGATGGTTTTATCCTTAGATGTGTGGAATTATAGGGATTCAGCTCTTTTTGCAGGATCTCAAGCTTGTCAGTTGGCCTGTAAAATGTCATATGTGGTGAAGTGGGAGCCTTGATTGTCACTGGAAAATGTCCAAATATGTATTCAGTATTCAGGCATTATTTCAAGTGTTGTAAGGTTTTCTTCTCTTGGGCAAAAATTGTAAAGGGAGAATATATTGTAGCCTCACAACTGCTGATGAAGCATCAATTCAGCAAACCATTTTTGCGCTCAACCTCATGTTCTTGCAAAATCAACAAAATGTATATAATAGTCTCCAAGAAGTTGAAGCATTACCGTATTTACAGTACTGTATAATCATATTACAGTACAACAAATCTTGTAACAACTTTATTTTTCAGGTTGCTGTCCAACAGCAACAATGTTATTCAGATTGGTTTATTTAAAAACTTCATCATCGTAAAAAAGCATTTTCCCAGCTGCAACAGCTCTTCAGTAAGAAACATTTTCTGCTTCATATTTCAAAGGGACTCAGAAGTAACTGTCCTTGATGACCCTTTCATGAGTGTAAGAGTTTATGTTGACCAAATTCTTATATCAGAAACTTTTGCTGAGATTTTGTTGAAAACGATTGGCCCATTGCTGCTATGATCCAAGATATATTCTGAGCATCCTTCCTTAGCAGAAGGAGAAGAGTTCATCTGACATATCATTACAGTATTTCTTGGAATGTTCAAAGCTGCTTCCTTCAACTCTGGCGTAGAAAATACAGCCGCGGACCCACGGTTTCCATTGCATGAGGAAATCCTATGTCAGATGAGTAAGTTCTTAACTTCCTTTTCTGGGTGAAGAAGTTTTAATTGTAAATGTGAATTCCTGGTTGTTCTTTTCTCTTTTAACCGGAAAATGTCTTTAAGTGCCTTTTAAGCAAATGGGTAGATGAGGCGAGAAAGGGGTCCACAGATAAGAACAGTACCGTGGACGCCCTTCCTTCTGGACACAAATTCGTACAGTACTGTACCCTCTGAGTCTGCCTCCTTCAAGGTAATCGCCATGTTCAAGGCCATGGCATTACTACCGATCAATCCTGTCAAAAATATAGTATCCAACATATCTTCCTAAGCTGTGTAAGATTCTTCAACGGATGTCGATCAATACAGGGCTTGCCCCATCTCGCATGATTGGATCTCCGCGCTTTGGGCCATTCCCTCCAACGAAATTCGAGGTACTCCAGGAAGGTGACCAGACATTATGGTACACTTTCAAACTCGACGCAACTCATTTCCACGCTGCCCCTCCAGAGGGCTATTCCCTACCACTCCATCCCTCAACACCAAAAATGAGTGACTTCATGAACTGCGCATGCTTGCAGATACG
>CAJPEX010004105.1:0-23989 GCA_905338405.1 Notodromas monacha
ACAATTTATCGTGAGGTTTTTAGAACCGCGTTATGAGACATTGCTGGTGTAGTTTGAGAAGGCCTTCAGTGAAAGAAGTTTCTTTATGTGCCCGAGCATCTGTCGTCAAGATTTGGATCCGCATGCGTAATCCCGTCTGGGCGCCTTCTGATGTCACGGAAATTTACTCGATCGTCGACGTTGTCGTCGGTCGGCATTCACGTCATTGTCGGGAAAGTAAAAGTGGTTCCTCCTTGTTGATGCCATCGTGACGAACGGATATCTTATGCATTACGGCAATCACCGTCCTTGTGTTGACATATCTCTTTTTTTTTTCTCCTCAAGAAGAAACATTTCTCCTTTTTTTGTTCTGCTTCGTGTTTCTTTCGTGGGTCTTGCATCCCGTAAAATCTTCCATATATTTTTTTACTTCTTCTGTTTCTTTTCTGGGATGCATTTGTTACGCCTTTGTGGCATGACTTCTCGCGGTAATTGATTAGTGGAATAGAGGCTTGAACCTCGCACAGGTGGTTTTCTCTTCTGGCTTCTTTGCGTGTGTGAGGAAAAGGGAAATTTTTTTCCGGTCATTGTTCTCTGTGCTGGAATTTTCGTGAGTTTTTCTCCTATTTCGGAAGCTGCATTTGAAGCGGCTCCCTTTTTTTTTTGTGAAAGAAGTGAATAAATATATTCCTTGTTCAGCTTTGCAATTCTGAGCAGAAGCTGAAGGAAATTCTCGAGTTCTCATGTCCAGAGCGTTTGCGAAGAATCTCGTGTTTTCGAAGAACGGTTTTCAGTGTCTCAATTTTTTTTTCACTTGAGTATTTTTTCTTACGCCTAAATTGAGGATGATTGTTGGTGTAAGTTTTTTTAGTATTTCTGTTGAATCCGTCATTCGTCATTCATCTGGACGAATTTATTGAAAGAATTTTAAAATACATGAATCACGGGCAAAATTTGTACACGCTTCGTGGTAAAAGGTAAGTTGCAGAATGTTTCCGAAAGTGAAAGTGGTTGGAACTTTATGACCCAGTACTACATTTTTATTGTGACCGGTAGATTTCACCAAATTTGGCAGAAATAATGAGCATATCTCTATTTCATAAAAAGAAACATGGGTCCAATCTCTGAGCGATGACTTCTTGGATTTCGCAGCAAGAAACTTACGAACCTCAAGGGCTTTCCGACAGTTATTCCTCATTCAAATTATTCAGATGAATAAACACATTTTTATCGAGGAGGATTGGTCAGAAGCAAGATCTGAAAGAACTATAAAAAACCGGGAATAAAAGTGCAAATTTGAGTCAACTGTCAGCAAATTTTTTTCCAAGTACTGGACTGTAGTCCGCCCCCCCCCCTCAAAATCCCAGGAGATAGTGACCATTTACATTTTTTTAAATTCACAAAAGGTCAATGACACTAATTCCTGTGGGTTTGCTCTTATCCCACGCAAATTCGACAGCCGTACAAGGAAGGGACGAGAGTTTTTTTTTTTCGATCAGATTTTAGGCATTGAGCTAAAGTACAGTATAATGGAATACTGTATATGAGCAAGCGAATTGATCACCTTCTGCTCATTAGTGAATTATTTGACATATTTTGACGGGTGGCCGATTTTCCGTGTCAACTCAACCGCGGAACTCAGTCTGAGGGGAAAGTGCATCAACGTGTTGACGCATCCTCTAATGGCGTTTTTGTGTCATGCCCGTGTGAGCAGTAAACCTTGCCAGGTTCAGGTTGTGAGTCAATCGTTACTCAAGGAGTTGTTTTTCCCCCTCTTTTACTACGTCTGAGTACCGTGGGTTTTCAAGACGTGACGGAATATTTTATTCCGTTTTTTTTTTTTTGTGGCGAATTTGGTTATTTTCTCGTTGGCTTGGTTTTTTTTTCTCAGACGACGATGCAATTCACGAAATTCGAGCCTTTTCCCAGTGTTCAGGTGTTTTATTTATTTTTTTGGTATATGTAGAATGTCTCGAGTTGCAAATCCTCGGGGGGTATTAGAGAACGGGGCGATGACACACAGGTGTTCGTCGGGGTTGGAACGACTGAGGTTTTTTTTTTTAAGAGATGTGGTACAATGAGTGCACGCATTGTAAAGTACACGCTTCGGGTCAAACTCTTGTTACTTTGTGGTTGAAAGACGCCATTTTTTCTCATTCTCCTGTCGTTGAACCTGACGGCGTGACGCGTTTTGAGTTGACGTGAAGCGTATTCTCATTGTTGGTTTTTTTTTTTGAATTGGCTGACGTATGACCAGAAAGGGTCAGCGATTGCGGAATGAAAAGAAAGCTGTTTTTTTTTTCTCTCCGACTGGATATTGTGGCAAGATTTGTTTGTGGTGGCAATGCCATGTGTTTGAGGGGATGCAGGTCCTAAATTCAAAGATTAGAGCGATTTGTGGTCCACGCGGTTACGTAATTTTAGTGAAGGGAAAATTATAGTGAAAATTGATGCGAGGAGTTACTCAACTCACATTAACATGTTAGGTTCAATGAAAACAATTACTTCGCGTTTAAGAGCCTGCTGATGATGGATTTAAAATCCTCTTCGTATGTATTTCATTGTTCAAAAAGTTTCGTTGATTTTTGTATGTTCGCCCTTGCATCTTAGGCACTTCCAAATGTAAATTGGCGTTTTTCAAAACAAAAAGACGATCATTTAAATGGAAAAAATGCACGGAAACATACATGTTTTTGTTACATTCAACGACTCTTATATTTGACTGCGGCTTGGATTTTCAAGGGACTGGTGGGATCAATTCTGATTGACTCATGTCTGGGGAATAAACGTCTAGTTCTTGCATTGTGTGATTTTTCCGTCAACAGAGTTCAAGTTTTGACATGATTATATTTAAATTTATGTCGGGCTAGTAGTGCGAATCAAATCCGAGGAATTATGCGATTCTGAAGAAATACAGTACAATGTTCCTCTTGCATTCACCGGCAGAAGTGCTTTTTTTTTTAACGCAACATCAGAGAAATGTGTTTCTTTTATTCGAGTTAATACGGATATAGAATTCGTTCTTCAGTTATTTTTCTGAATACAGTACTTCCTCGTTTACTTTCTTGGTTTTCCCCCTTCTTGATTATGTAGTTCAATGGCACAAAACGGACAGATTCAAATAAATGCCGAACAATATAGAGAAATTCAGGTCAAAGGGAAATATTGTGCCAGTGGGAAATCTAATTCACACAGGATATTGTTGGCGTGAGGAATTTAAAGAGAACTGAAACTTTCAGGAAAGAAAGTCTTTGAAATGTATTTCGAGTTTGACTGGAGCTCATTTGAACAGCCTGCGTTGACCGAACTGAGCATGACCCAGACTAACCTGACCTCACTTCCCTTGAACGCATTATGTGATTCGAGAAAACCATCATAGTGTGTATAAAATGGAAATGTTATGCCATGTTGTTCAATGAAATGACTGCATCTAAAACCTACATTTGCATCAACGGTACCTGGCTTTTTAGATTACTGTACATACTCGCGTGAAGCGGAATATGAGCCTCTTGAAACTTCACTTTTGCCTTCCGAAGTTCAAGTGTATGTCGACTTTCAAGGGTTCATGAAGAAAATATCGACTTGGAGAGATTTGCATTTAGGGAGATTTTGAGTTGCATTTTTGTTGTGGGAAACATGAAAGAACTGCAAGAAATTGTAAATGGTGATATTTTGGACATTAAATTCTGGCTTCTTGACTTGGAAGTAGGATTCCTTCGCCCAATTATTCTATCACTCCCTTTCAAAACCCTAGAAGTTAATTGTTTCATTGCTTTTCTCCTTCATGTGTCAAAAAGTAATAGCCAAGATGCCTCAGAAAATTCTTGAGGTTTGAGAGGAAAAGCCTTTTGAGTTAGGTAGGTTTTTAATGCATTGTTTCTGAGCGAATTCAGGCGGGGACTTGAAACAAATTTGACTTGGGGAAATATTTGACTTGCAGAGGTTCGACTTATCGAGGTTCAACTGTAGAAATGAATGCTTGATTTGCTCTGTATTATACGTATTTGGGTGCTGTTTGTGGAGTCACTGAACGATTTCGTAGGGTTTTCGTTGTATAGTAGAGTATTCTATTGTGACATCGTTTGATCGGGAAACGTCGGTCCGATTTTGAGACGAGGGAAGTTTCGAAATCATAGTTGTTTAGAATCAAATTTTACGGGGGGGGGGGGGAATAAATATTGAAAAGTTATTCTGGAAACGTTTTACAGGAGCAGTTTTTCGATGATTTTGGTGGTCATATTTTGTGAGCATAAAGGAAAAAAATTTAATGTTCCTGGCTGTGATTTCCGTCTGTAATCTTCATTCGACTTTTCCGCCTCTCAAAGTAAGCTTCCGTCAGTAGTTTCTGGTACATTTATATTCTCGAAACTGATTGCTCTTACTGATTTACGAGATGTGCTAGGAATGATTGCGCCGTTGCCTCTCACATCTGACGCTGAGATGTTTCAAACAGTTGCGGGGCGGGTAATTTATGTACGGTGCGAGGGTTTCTAGGGCTTCTGCAGTTTCGCCTACTCTGTTGGAAAGTGCTGCTGTATATCGTTAATGCTCTTCCAAGACCTTGTTGAAAGCACGGACTTTTTGAGGGGCGGGTAATTTATGTACGGTGCGAGGGTTTCTAGGGCTTCTGCAGTTTCGCCTACTCTGTTGGAAAGTGCTGCTGTATATCGTTAATGCTCTTCCAAGACCTTGTTGAAAGCACGGACTTTTTGGGCATTTTATTTTTTATCGTTTGTTTGTTTGTGTTTTCCTCTATTCTTTTTTTTTTCTGCTGTCGAGGTGAAAGCTTCGCAGGGCGGAGAAAAACAACCATGAGCCGCATATTTTCCTCCCTGGTTCCCGGGTACGCCGACCGGAATGTGAATTTATTTGCGCCCGTTCGCGATGCGCAACGCCCAGAATGATATTTTTTGTTTTGTTTTTGTAAAAGCGATCCTTATGTTTTCAGTGTGACCGAAATTTGCGAAGAGGCTTTGAATACTGTAATGCTTGTATTTTTGAGTAATTGGGTTGGAAAGTAGTTTTCGTGTACCGAAATTTTACCGATGCTAATGAGAATGAGGCGTGGAAACGGAGAATGTTTCGGGAGTCGATTTTCCCACTGCACTCGGACTCGCTCGAAATCAGCGTGATCTGTAAAAAATTGAAAGCTTTCTGGTGTAATCGCTGATGTTCCGTTTACAATTTTGTTTTTTTTTTATGATTACGATTCATTGCCGCTGAAAATGTGTCGGTAACAAATTTCGAAATTTCTGGAGGCCGAGTTTTCCATCGTCTGTGGGAAGCTCTTCGTCATGCATCGAATTACGAGATTTCGCCACAAGTTTTTAAATGGGTATTGCCAATGACAAGAGTGTCCTTGGAGAATTATTTGTATGCAAAGTTGGACCCCGATGAGCCGAACTTCGAGATGGGGGTTTTATTTATTTTTTAGTCCCTGCGAATTCCCTTGCAAAATTTTATTATTTCAGGTACACAGAAAAACAGCAATAGCAACGTGACTTGATACTGTTCAAAAGGAAATGATTGAAAAATTGGGTAACTGAACCCTTGCCTCGAAGTTCAGCGTCCTGTAAACTCTTCTTTTCAGCAAGGTAAGCCCCGTAAGATTACCAATTTTAATATTGTGCGCAGTAGTTCTTCCCTTTTATCTCTGGGAAAAGAAATAGTACTGTATTTTCCCCAACTCGAAGTCTCCCGAAGTCGAATTTTTTTGCTTTTCTCTCGTAGTTTGAGTCAGAGCGGTTTCGTGATAGTAGCAGATCTTATGCAAATCAATTCCCCTGTTCATGTTTTGGGAAGAAGGATACCGAGCACAATCTTCCCGAAATTTAAAATGTGAAATATCATTCCGCGGAAGAGAGCGAAAAGGTCTGGTTGGTAATCCGAATTTAATTTTTGACCTACCATCCAGTTGTGAAAAAAAGATATCTTTCTGGGAATACTAAATCTGATATGGAAGATTAACCGCAATTTAAGACCAAAATTCCTGACATTTTTAGAAAAGCGTGACGTACATTATAATTAATGCACGAAAGTGAATTATCATCCTTGGGTGAGGTCCCTACTTTGAAGCTCGAAAGCGTCAGCATCTATAAAAAAGTTAATTAAAGTAGCGTATTTTTTTTCAGGTGGTTCTTGAATTTCGTTATTGTCCACCCGATTATGAGAACACCAGTGACAAGATACATCACCTCAAGTCCCTCTTGAGAATTAATTTTTTATCTTTTGTTGACAATCGTACGTTTTTTCGATCACGTTTAATTTTTCAAAAATGCTCTGGATAGGTTAGAACCGGGGTTTCATTGACAAACTAAAGTAATTCTATTCAAGTCCGTCAGGCGAAGTTCTTCGTTTTGAAATCTCGCTTTTGGATGTGAATTGCCGAAAGTCAGTGAAGGGGTTTCCTGAGAATATTTGAGAGAAACCTCGACAATCCCAATTGTATCATCATGAAAATTTCCCTCCCGCTGATTACCGTCAACCAAAACAACAGGAACTCTTAATCGAACTGGATGTGGACCAAAACTTTTCATTCTGTCTTTTTCGTTGTGCTTTGGATTTTGATACTTGGTCGTGCATCGCTTGCGCAACGACAAAGATGAAATTTGCTCAAAGTTGCGCAATTTTTTTTGCACCTTGTTTACCGCGGATGAAAGTTTTTCACCGCGTTAGTTTGAAGCCGGAAGCTGAGTTGCGTTACGTGGAACATTCTATTGCGAGATTATCGGCGGATTTATTTTCTTCGCATCTTTTATCCCGTCGGAAGATAGTGGAAATTTAGATTTTATCTTTTTCCCGAGCTGACGCGAGTGCTCAAAGTTAATGTAATTTGAATATGTTTTGTTGAATGGTTTGTTTTTTTCTTGTTGGACAACCTGCTGAGTTAAATTATTGAATTTGGGATTCTAACCAGTCGTGTTTCTTCCAGAAGTTTCCTAAAATGTGAAAAGACACTGCGATGCTGGATTTACATTTTACAGATGAGTTCATTGTAATTTAAGCGACGATTAATTGAAAAATAATAATTTTTAGTGGATGGACTCTCCGCAGTAAATTCTTTCCAAACATAGAAATTCGACTTTCAAGGGTTAAATTCCGCGAACTAGATTTTTTGCGAGCCAAAACTAGGCCCAAGATATTCTGACCATATTCAACTCAACATTTACTGAAACTATTCTTCAAATATTGGAGAATACGGAAATCACCGAAGAATGCATTTGACTAGCGTACCAACTCAAAAATCGTTTACTTATGCTCTCAAAAAAAACATAGTACAGTAATAATGAAAAGCTGCTCGTGTTTCTGTGTGTGAAAGACCATTAATATTACGAGGATACCAGAAGATCATTAAACTCGTGTAGACGTGTAGTGTTTCGTTGTCGAATGGCTTCTGGTTCTTCAATCGAAAGTGCGATAATATGAATCCAAGCTGTTGGGTCAATACATCCTGCTTTTCAGCTTTTAAAAAATGTCTCGGTTTGGTTTGCTTTTCATAGTAAGATTTTCTGATGAAAGGGGAAATCGGTGTCAAGAGTTGGGAAAGCTGAATCTTCTGCTTGGTCGACCAAACACGTGTATTTTTCCGGTGGGAAGATCAGCCGAAAGTGATTATGCGTGGCGACGTTTCGAGGCTTTTGCGAGGGCAAACTTCCGCTCGTACCCGCCGGGGGTCTTTTCTGTTGGGGGACTGGGAAAGCTTCTTCCCTTTCCCCCTTTTCGAAATTGTCGTGTGTTCTTTTGTTTATTTTCTTTTCATTTTTGACTACGCGGGAACTTGTTATTTAAAAATTGTATTCGCTTCGGAAAGAGAGCGAGAGTAAAAATAGGGGCTCGTTGGCGATGCAGCAATGTTGGGTTATTCATCGGAAAAATGTGGGCTTCCTTGACTTATGTGAGGGGGAAATGCTTGAGGGGTCGCGGGAAATACTGATGGAGAGGCTTGTTATTGGACGCCATTTGATCAACTGGCTTCGGGCCACATGATCATGAGTGGAAGCTCTATTTCAATGTAGGCAAGGCTTCTTGTTCATTGGGGTTTTGAGTGCAATTGTGGGATCCCCCGAATGTGTAGTCTTCTATTTTTTTCTTATTCGTTTTAAAATTCTGTAAGTCTCTTTTTTATTTTTTCAAACAATCGAGTACGATGCACTCCAGTTTTTCACCTGAAAATGTTGATGAAATTCTAGCCCCGAGTAAGACGCGCACCCCATTTTAATTGACTGAAAAGCTACAATATAGTACACAGTATTTTGAAAATAAAATACGCAAGAATTCACATTTGGACATGAATTATAACTAAATTTCATTAATTTTCGATTGTTATGATTTAAAAAAAAAGCTCCTGTCGAAAACGTCCCATGATATTCAAGTGCGACGCGTACCTAAACTTTTTAAATACAATACTTCGAAAATTTTATTCCCGTCTATGACGCGCGCCCTCCTTTTTTTCTCTAAATGTTGAGTAAAGACAGGTAGTATTCGATTGAGGTCGCAAAACAATTTGACTTGTTCCCCGAGAAATAACGAGAGTCGGAAGAAAATAGCAGGACGCGTGATTCTTGTCGGAATTCTTTTCCAGTAGTGAGAAGCTTCATGTTCCCTGAATTACTAGACATGACTACCACGAACTTGGACACACTTTGTCTCAGTTTACGTAACATGTTGACGTATGGATTTTTCAGACGGTAGTTAAATTGAAAATTGAGGGATATTTTCATGTTCGCCATAGAAGTGACGAAATTTGATTAGCTCTACTGCTGCCCACACTTCTGATTCATCGTTTATTTTCTGGAAAACTGTGTTTCAAAAAGGTTTGCTCGTTGTGGTGTTGACATTGCCGAGGTCCAAGCCTTCACGCACGTTGACTAATGCAGTAGTCCGGGAAGTTTGAATTTCATAGATTTTAAAGGATTGGGACTATTGAAATTCAATGAAAAGATCCTTTCTAAAATCCTAGAAGACCAAGACAAACTGTTGACCTTATAAGATTTCTCATCAGAGATTCTCTCCAAATTATTTATTCTACTAAACCTTACATGGGAACAGGCTGAAGACCTTGTACCTTAAATTGGGTTCAGTAATTGGGTTGCAATTCTTATTACTGATATATTTTTTATTTTATCAGTGAAGGAAGGGGGTATAGGCATTCACACCAGTTGTGAGGATGAACAATATGGGATGTACTTCCTTTTCTTTTAGTATCCACGTACAACTTACTTCTCTGTTTTCCCTTTGAAGTGATTCAATGTCTTTGGAAGGAATTTGGGCTGGGAGGGGGTTTGGGATGTGGGAATGTTGT
The DNA here is from genome assembly GCA_905338405.1 of Notodromas monacha. Classification (NCBI taxonomy): domain Eukaryota; kingdom Metazoa; phylum Arthropoda; class Ostracoda; order Podocopida; family Cyprididae; genus Notodromas; species Notodromas monacha. The sequence goes on from CAJPEX010004105.1 coordinate 9,281, forward strand.
GTGAACGCTGAAAAGCGGAAAATAAAGCTTCCTGTTTAATTAAATTCAATAAAGATCCCAATGGATTTCACAATTTAAGAAACTGCAATGGAATTTTTCTGCAAATTTTGATTTACGTAAGCTTTCCTTTTTGAGCAAACTCGAACGACGTGTCTCGTATTTTTCTCAGTACGCTAAATCTTCTCGACCACTTCTAAAACCAAGTTATTTTACGTACACCAAGTTTTATGATTAACTTCCATGACTGAGCTGTTTGTTTCGAAGTGGTTTTGGAGAAAGACATTCTAGTACTCGTAGCATGATCCTCGAGGTAAACAAAGTTGACGAATATGACTAGGATATATTTCTGCCTCGAGTGTATTTATGTCTCAAGACGGAAGTTCCTTTTGAGTCGAAGGCGCTGTTGAGCTTTCAAATGATTGAAAAAAAAAAATTGGAAGTCGTTGATAAATCATCAAATTTTTTTTTCGTTTCTTTTTTGCCCGGCGTAAAAGTTGGAGTTGGCGCCAGTGGAGAAATACTGGAGCTCCAGAAAAGGGATAAGGTTTGTTCTCTGGCTCAAAGAACATAGCAAAGTATTCGATTTATAATCTCTTCGGAAGGCAAGTGGGAGCTTTGATTGCTTTTCCTGCGAGATTACACCTCTGTAAATGCCCAGCCTGAAGTACCGTTCGAAAAACATTTCCTGGGAGCCATTCTCGCTCATGCCGACCTCCCTCAGGGGATGATGAGGTAAAATAGTGTACAGCAATAGGCTTTCATTTCAGAATGAAATCGCGTGCCGTTTCGGAATAAAAAGAAAAGAGCCCTCGCGAGATTCAATCTGCTTCGAAAATTACCTAGGCGTTGTAAAGTGATTTTTTTTTTAAATATTTTGTGAGAAATTCTGCATCTGACTTCCGAGTAAACGTATTTTCGGTTGAAGACCTGAATATTTACTCCAAACCGTGGTTTTGTGGGGTATTTAAAATTTTGGGGGAATAATCGAGGCGTTTCGTTTTTATGCTGGAGTTTTGTGAGGGCTGACTTATTTTTTATTATTCGTTCGCTTAAATCCGTCGTTGTCTTGGAATTTGGAGCGAAGACCATCATGAGCAAATCTTAAAATGCATGTAGATTTGTTTTTCCACCGTGATGAAGTTAGTTCTCCTTTTTTTGGTTATTCGTAGCTCTGCAGCCCTTTTTCAATGCATGAAAGCTGTCATGGTGTTCAAACTGTAGCTGCCTTTACTTCTTCTGTCAATTTGGAACATTTTCTAAAATCCCTCGAGCTGTGTTGCGACTTGTGAGGGACGTGCGAAAAACTGAAATGGCGATCGTGATGAGACATGTTGAAAGGATAGGCGTTAGTCTTGTGCGGTTATTTGTTTAACCTCCGGTTATCCCTACATGTCTTTCGACTCCAAAAATCCACTGTTACGACAGTATATACAGTATATCCAGTATATCGTGTGCAGGTATTTTTTGAGCATCGAAAACAATTTTCTGCCAATTGCTCATTGTTACTGTATTGGGATGCAGGTGTTCTCTGTATGCCATTGTTGAGGTCCGCAATGAAATTGAGTACTGTATTATATTGTATAGAGCAGTAAAATATTTTGGAACGTTGCGAAAGCTGTGCTTCAAAATTACGCGAATAAAATTTTTATAGTCAATCCAACTCCATGTCTCAGTGGTCTACGTAGTTCGCGATTTTTACAAGTCCAGCAACGCACTGTAGTCTGGTCCACCATTTTTGAAAAAGCATTGACGGGGTGAAAATCGTGTAGTTGACCGTCATACATTTTGTTTTAAGGTATTTTCCTTCATACAGGCGAACTCGGATAACTCGAACCTCCCTAAGTCGAAGGCTTTTCCCCTCAAACCTCCATAAGTCGAATTTTCTGTGAACTCTTGGGTTTATTTTCTTGACACAAGCAAGAAAAAAAGAAATACAAACATGAATTGATTTGTTTTAAAAGGAGGCGAGAGACTTTATTGGGCAAATGAACTCTGCCTCCAAGTTCATGATGCTTTCAACAATTTCAGCCTTCAAATATTACAATTTACAATTTTGAGCAATTGTTCTATGTTTCCCAGGACAAAAGGGCTTTTTATTGTAGCTAATCTAAAACCTCCCTGAGTCATATTTTTTTGCTGGTCCCTTGAAGTTCGACTTAGAAAGGTTGGACTGTATAAAGGGTTATAAGTTGACAAGCACCAGTCTTCTCTGGTGTTAGTCCCAGTGTTGGCTTATATTAGCTTATGCTGTAAAATGTACACAATATTCTTTCATTAAATTCTCTACTTCTCGCTCGGGTTTATTTTGTGAGTAGGGCTTATATTGCGACTGGCATGAAGAAATTGTGCTGCCGAACTTTTTTTGTTTTCTTTGTGATCGGGTCATTTTTGTGTGTGGAAACTTCGTAAGTCCTGGCATTGCCTCTGTGCTGTGAAAAAAATTGCCTCGAAATCTCCGAAAGTCTGCCATTCCAATTTTTCTTCAACTGCTGTACTCCGAACCCGTCGAGGCTTTATTATAGTAAATATTTTTTGTGCTCGGTAAAATAAGGAAGTTCTTTGAAGTCCCTGAGTTTGCTCGGCAGCCGCGGGAATGCGCGGGAAATAAAAAGGTCTCGATGTTGGGTGAAGTGCAATAATTCGAACATCGAAAAGGCGTGGATTTACGCCGGCGTTCCGGAAAGTACGCGAATAACTTTTGATTTTCAGCTTCTTATTTTATTTCAGTTCTTATGCCAGACGAACACATTTTTCGGCTGACAGACGAGGTCGTGTATTTCTTTTCATTCCATGAGAATGCATTTTTTTCTTCGTGGTGGTGAAAAAAAATGGCAGTGCTGGCCTTTATATGGTTAGTCATTAATATTAATTTTTGCGTTGGGATTCATTATTCGGAAGAAAATCGATCGCGTTGGTTGATTGTGTCCTTCAAGTTCCTTCTTTTTTCGGAAATTTCCACTGGCGGTGATTCATTTGAATATCTCCCAAGATTCTGCCGTTGAACATTTTCGAGGTTACCGAAGTCCTTGAAAATACTTCAATAACTAGCAATGCAATGGTTTCTGTGTGAATTTGATGCCGTCCGATTTCCGGATCTATCAGTTGATAAAATAAAGAGCATTAGATTAGAACTCCTGGAAGGAGATGAACTCTGCATCCTATCAACTGTGCCCGATTAATTTTCCATACATTTTTTAAAAATATGGTTGCCAGATTATCTAATTCTCGTAATTCTTTTTCATTAGAAAAACCCCTTCATTTTTCTGAAAATCTGAATAGGATGGCACGTCAAAATTTGCAATAGTTTCAATGTTGGTTCATACATGATTCAATTTTGAGCGCGAGTTATGAAATGCTAATTGGACCTAAGCTCCTGGTCATTCAGCTGTGAGTTTGATTTTTTATTTTGTGTTTGATAAAAATGTGCTTGTCAAAGATTGCAATTTTTTGTCGATCCGTGGCAGTGACGAATCTTTCTTATTTTTTCTCAAAATGATGCGGGTCTTCGCGAGTAGCTTTTGAGTGAAATCATTACTCAAAACCGAAAACCAGTGTTTATTTTGGTTTCCTTTTTCCGGGAAATACTTGTGTGATTTGGGATTTCGTTGCGTTTCAGCGGATCGAGATGCGGATTTTGATGAAAAATTACTTTCTTATTCAATGTCGTGAATATTTTTTTTCAGCAGCCTGAAGGACACGGACTTTAATGTTGATTACATTAAGAAGCTTCCGTTCGCGAGTGTTGAGTGGCACGATTTCGGGTCGGATATACAGTACTATATAAAACTAAAAAAAAAAGAACCTTCGCGAAGATGTGGTTTTTCGCCAAGACTCTGACGGCGCCTTGACTCGTCTCGCATTCGTCAATGCGTGGATTTGTCGAACGGGCCGCCCGGACCCGATTTTTTTTCTTCTGTGGGCCGAGTTTGTGCATATTGGCGAATAAAGTAAATTTTAAAAAAAGTCCCGTTTTCGCGCACTAGTGCAGGAAGTTGAGGATTGCTGATGATGCTGCGGTGCATCGTGGCTCAGCCGAGTGGCTGGATGCACTATGGCAACGAGACCAAGGACGTATTTCCGGGTGAGTGGCGAAGTGACGCTCGGGTGTCGATGAAGCGAACGGCGTTACTCGCAACTGGTTGTGACTTGGAGGGCATTTTTTTTTAATACGGCCTTCCGTCGGCCTCGCTATCATAACTGCTTCCGTGTTCATAATGGACTTCGAGGTGATGCGTGAATTTTAGCTGGACGTAATTTTTGCGGGTGGTGATCGATGATGCGGGAGGTGTGGGGAAATGCCGTAAATTGAGACTAGAATGGTCCGGCCGAAGAAAAAAACAAAACAAAAACAAAAGCAAAAGCAGAAATTGTTGTTGCTTTCCAAAGCATGTGCTTCGTTGATTAATTTTTAGATCCTCAGCAATGGTGATTTCTCAAATACTCCATCTGGTGCGATGGAATTGTTCTATAATAAAAGATCTCGGATGTAAAGACTTCGCAAGAATAATCTTCGAATGTGTGTTACTGTACCTGTTTAGTATTATGGCCAATTATATTCTTGAATCTCACAATGGAGCACGTCGGAAAAACGAGGGTATATATTCACCATCGTTCGTTGGTCATATCTTGGAATTAGTCAGTTTTGTCTGAAAGAGAGGAATGAAGTTTGATTTTAAATTCCTTTTCTTGCGGGAAATTCCTGCAATTTGTAGAATGTCATGTGAATTAATTGAAGGGCTGTGATCTGTTAATGAAATTGTCAATTGTTTTCCGAAGAAGTATCCGTAAATGAAAATAATCCAGGGGATTCGTGAATTTTAGCGGGGCGTATTTTTTGCAGGTGGTGATTCATGATACGGGAGGTGTGGGGAAATACCGTATATTCAGAGTAGAATGGTCCGGCCAATAAAAAAAAAGTAATTTGTTTTTGCTTTTCAAAGTATGTGCTTCGTTGATGAAGTTTTGGATGTTCAGCAATGATGATTTCTCAATTACTGTGTCCGGTACGACGGAAGTGTTCCGGAAAGAATCTGGGATGTAAAGACTGTATTCATCTTCGAATATTGTACATACATATGCATTAATTATGGCTACTTATTTTACTGTATTAGATTTTCTGCTTGAAGCTACGTGGGAAATACGAGGGTATTTTCTCCAGTCCTCTGGTCATATCTTCGAATTCGTCAGTTGTCTTCTGAAATAGATTGAATACAGTTTAATTTTAAATGCTTCCCCTTTTGAGGAATTCTTGATGTATATAAAATTGCATTTAGCTCAATTCGAGGAACGTGTAATGTAGAAGGTGAAAGTGTCAATTTATTCCCAACGAAGTACTGTATTGTACAGTATTGTATCTGTAAGCTTCAAAGTGCACTGAAAATAATCGACGTGATGGGTGGATTTTACCTGGACGTAATTTTGCAGGTGGTGATCGATGATGCAGGAGGTGTGAAGAAATACTGTATTGAGACTGGAATGGTCCGACCAATTATAAAGTGAAAAAATTGTGTTGCTTTAAAAAGTTGTTCTTCGTTGATTCCGTTAAGGATCCTCAGCAATGATTTCTCAGATACTCCGCCTGGTACGATAGAAAGGATCCCGGATGTGAAGACTTTACTGTAATAATCTTAGTACTGTATATTCAGTAAAAGCACTGTACATTAATTATGGCTAGTCGTAATCTTCGATCTTTTACTCACAGTGGAGCACGTTAAATATACCGGGGGATTTTCTCCGGTCCTCAGGTCATATCCTAGAATTCGCCAGTTGTCGTCTGAAAGAGATGGGAATTCTTCTCCTTTCGAGAAATTCCTGCAATTTTTATGATGTCGTTTCGATTAAGTCGAGTTGCGTCTGATATTAAACTGTCGATTTTTTCCGACGAAGTGTCTGTAAACTTTTGAAATGCTGTGAAAATAGCAGAGGTAATGCGTGAATTTAAGCTGGACGTAATTTTTAGGTGTTGATTGATGATTCAGGTGTGAGGAAATACCGTATTGAGACAAGAACGGAAGGCCTAAATTTTTCGTTGTTCAGAAGAAGAATGAACTGGCTTATTTACGGAAAGTCGATGGGCGTGTGTCTTATATTCGATGATGTATTAGATTCGTTCACCGGTCAATGCATGATTGCTTTTGACCTGCATGATATTTTGTATGAAAACTGGTCTGAAATTCTATTGAGAAAATCCTCCTTTTACTTTTGGTTGGTGGAATACAATTTTGAATTCTGATGTAAAGACATCGTAGATTTCATTTGATCATTCGTGCAGATGTGAGGGAACACCGGAAGGTGTTTATGAGCCCGATTTTTCGTACTGCACGTAAAAAAATTGACTTCCAAAAGAAAAACAGGTTTCAGGCTTATATTCGATAAAAATTCAGATTTGCCAAAATTGCGAAAGTTTTTTTTGCGAAAATAATACGCAGTTCGGAAAGGTTTCTTGCTCAGATGCTTTGCTCTAACCTTGAAATCTATTTTCAATAAATTAATGAGGTGCAACTTTAATTTGCCGCATGTATGCATTCACAATGTTCACAGGATTTTTCCACGCATCCATTAGACGCATTGCGACCCATTAAAATACTACACTGCGTAGTTGTTATCAGCAAATAAATCTCATCACTGTACATACAAATCCCAATCTTGTTTCAAGAATGACGAAGAGCACAGCACAGGGCAATTACTGACTGCAAGTTAAAGTACCAAGTGTTCAGTCTTTTTTTTCAAGGATGTTTCTGAGAAAACTGCGGAAAGAATCTTTGAAAATAAATCATGCAGAGGTAACACAGTAACACTTGATCCTCGTCCTCTAAAATTTGGAAGAATGCCTTTTTATTTAATCGAATTGGGAGTGAGGGAGCATCAGGGGTTTGAAGAAAAAAAGGAACTACCATTTAATTGTTTCTGCATCTGTGATTGAGAATATAAATTTTGGGAAAATCGAAAGGATGTAACATTGAGGGACATTTTTCAAGAACCCCGTATTCTCGGCCATAATTTCCATTAATTTTTGTATCGTTCGCGAGGAAGTTATTTTCATCAATTTTCCGTGACTAAATATTTACATTCAATAAGTGATCATATTTATATTGATGAGAGTCATCGCTGACGAAGCACGATTGACGTTGTCGAAGCTGTTGTCGTCCTTTTTCCGTTTCCCCCCATTGACGTTGATTGTTGCCAAAGCTCATTACCGACTATTCGCTCGTTCGTGACGGAGATCTTGACATTCGAATTGGCGGCACAGTACCAATCGGCGATGAACGTCGAATTGTGCAATTAAAGCAGAAAGGAAGCGGTGAGAAAGCTTGGCAACAATGAAAGATGGAGAAGGAAGTGGAAACGCTGATGCAAGAAATTGCGCAACTGTTGGATGATTTTGCAACTGATGCTCTTTTTTTTTATTGGACGACTAGCTCCCTCAGCTGAGCCTCAACTCAACTCTGATGGACATCTGGATGATTTATGTTGCAGTAGTAATCATTATTAATATTTTAATAACGAGATTACATGTTGCCTTTCCATTAGTATTTTCTTCCGTGTGGACGAATTAAAAAAGTGAACTTGAGAAGATGCGAAGCATATTTTTCTCTTGAAGATTTACATGTCGGCCATCCAAAATATATACTGTACAGGTATCCGTTGTGTCAGTTATTCTCCTTTTTATGAGAAGAATCTCGTTATAACGATCGTTAAAGCGAATTCGTTTTCAAGTTCAATGTCCAATAGCTACAATGCTTTTTTGTGTTCGCCTATAACGAATTTTTCGTTATGAAGAATATATATCACACTGGTCCCAATGCCCTCGTTGTAACGAGGTTTTACAGTGCAGTATTTAGATGCAATTTCGTGTTGAATTCACAGTATTCGCCTTTATCGTGTCTAATTTTGAACAGTCTCTTCCTTCGTTCTACTACACATTATTTTAACTTCGGTCCGACCAATAAGAAATGTTAATTGCTGCTTCTCGAAGTGTTTGCTTTGTTGATCCCGTTTTGGATCCTCAGCAATGAATTCTCAATTACTCTGACTTGTACGATGCAATTGTTCTATAAAGGATCCCGGATGTGAGAATAAATTAATCTTAGAGTATACGAGTACTATACTGTATATTAATTATGGCTAGTTACAATATCTGATCTCTTATTGACAATGGAGCACGTCGGGAATACGACAGTACAGTACTATCTCCAGTCCTCGGGTCATATCCTAAAATTTCGCCTGAAAGAAGTGGATCACAATCTAATTTTAAATTAATCTCTTTTTGAGAATTTCTGCCATTTTTGAAATTATATTTAAATAAATTTGAGAAGCGTCTAATATGGAAAGTGTAAATTTTTTCCTATGAAGTACTGTATCGGTATGCTTTAAAGTGCAATGAAAGTTCTGTAATCTACATTGAAGGCGTCGCGATGTCAAGATTCATTTGTAGGATTGCTTTTCGATTTTTAAAAGTCATTCATTATGAAGTGGGATAGAAATGTTTTTTCATCAGTTGAATAAGTTTTGGAAATTCCCTCCTGTATTTTCACTCGACTGCGTTTCTACCATTTTCATTCGTACTGTACTTTCAGTGTCGTAATATTTTCTGGTTTTTGCTTCAATTATCCTCGTTCAGTAACCGTTTCTTCCTGTTGTGTTTTCCCAGGCGTATAGATTTTGTGACAAATAAGACATCTGGTGGAATCTGAGCTTTCATTTGTGTTGATAGAGTATTCCTTTTTTTTTTTAGAAATATACCCGCTCAGAATATTTTCCATCCCACGGGGTCGTCAAAGGAGGAAACTCAAAAGCTAGGTTTGTTCAATGGGATTTGCTTTCTTCTGGCGTTTTGTGGACTCAAGAGATTGTCTCCGGTTACAAAACGAATTTGTTGTGGCTTTCTGGAATTTACTTCATTCATTTAAGCGTTCGTAAGACTGCCTTTTTCTACTCGATAAATCAGGTGCGTCTTGAAATCGATATGCAGTACTGTATTCCTAAATCAGACGAGAAAAATTGTTTACGAGAATATTTGTCCAAAAGTGTGCCATCATACGAATGATTAATATTCCACGTCATTGAAAATGTTTGTACTGTGCCTTTGTTGGTAATTAGGTAAGAATGCTTGAATAAACGCATACAAATGACATTTCGGAGTGAAACTCTTTGAAAGCGTCATTAACTTTTTTCAGTAATTTTTAGTGACGTATGAGTTGTTGAACTTTTTTGATCATTCACTGTGGAAGCGGAATGAATTAATCACTTATTCCCAGTTTATAAATGTTGAATGCGTGCTTTTCGAAATGTACCTGGTTTCACTTTTTGGCAACTGTGTAAAATCGGATTTCAGTGTGTCTTTTGTTCCCTGGTAAACGTTTCTTCAATTTGATGGAATGAAGAATTGAGTTACCTCTTAGAATCCACGGTATCTTAAATTTTTTTTGTGAATGGGGTATATTTACTTCGAATATAGTCTCATGTCTCTCTTAGGGGTATTTTTAGAACGAAGCACAGTATTTTTCTGTGAAGGTCTCGTTGGTATGTTTGATCGGGAATTCCCCGTCGCGTTTTTGTTCCTCGTAAATTTTCATTCCTCCGTCAAAGTGACGAACGTCGGATGAGAGGAAATCGTTTTGGATTTCAAACAGTCTGTGAGAAACCGAGACCTGACTTTGATTTTTATTTTATTTATTCATTTTTTTTTTTGCTGGTGGAGGAATGGTTGCTTTGAAGTTTGTTCCGGAACGAGGTGACCGCCGAACGAGGAATTTCGTTTGGCGTTGGCCTCATGTGAACCGTATTAAAAAAAAAAAGTAATATTTTTCTTTACGTTTTTATTTTATTTATAACCGAGATGCGCCTCGATTCTCGTAAATAAGCGGGGAGTGGTTTTCTGTGGTGCCAAGATTGATCGGTTGCGTTGGTGGAGCGAGATTGCGTGGGCGATGGAGGAGATTGGCAACGTGTTGTTTCGAGGGTATTTTTGAAAGTTCATGGACTGTGATTTGTGCCCATCTTGGGTATTTTTTTAGATCTTTAAGTTGACCTGAAAATTCGCGATGGTTAACTTCTTCGCGTTTTCTCGCGTATTTCTTGCGAAAAATAATCGTCATCTTCTAGGAAAAATATATTTTGCAAACTTCAATAGTGTTGAGTGAGTCGAGACTTGAGAGCAGTTTCTCGCTCTTGTGATTGACAAATTTAAATTGAAAATGTAATGCATCGGAAACTACTGGGATTTCTTTTTCGGTTTTTTCCGGACTTTGGCTTGTGTTAATTTTTTCGGGATCTTCAGATGAACCTTCAAAACTATTACTCACTCTACAACGATCTTGTCTACAGCTATTTTCTCTGTTTAACGATTTTTTTTTATTCCTTGAATTTCGTTTTGGAGCGGGTCCCCCTGTACTGTAATTTTCATCTTCACGAGAAAATCACCCGCCACGACTTCGATATGCAGTAAAGTATTGTACTGTAGTAGTTTCAGCATTGGAACACATTTTTGCACTGACCTGAGCAATAAATCAGACCGGGCTGTTTCGATTAAAAGTCAGTACTTGGAAAGTACGGTATAGTACTCCTGAATTGTAGCGTGGCGTTTCACGATACTTTAAGATGTTTTTAGACTGCTTAGAGTTGCCTTGCTATCCCGCAAGTACAGCAATAATAAGCTTGGGAATTTTCTGGGCGTGAAGATGCGTCTGTCCTGGTGAAATTTACTAACCAGCTAACATCTTCGAGCAAAAGATCGATTCATAGAAATTTGTAAGAAATGTTCGTATCCATTGAGTAACAGCCTCTGTGTTGGAGATGTTCGAAATCTGCTCGCGGACAATATTTTATTTTCTCAAATGCATTCATTTTATTTTTGGTGCTATCCTGTGAAGATTGCGAAAGATGTTCAGATTTGTAAGTCCACGAAAAGCAGCCGAAACTTTTTTTCTGGTCTTGTTTTTAGTTTTGGGAATAGAAATTTTCAAGGGAAACAGAAAAATGAAACCAACGGAGAACTTGTTAAAATTCCCCCGACTCTTGTAGCTTGCTGGAAGGTGCAGAAGAAAAAGGTCGGCGACCGCTTTGTTCTTCGTTTCGGAAACGAGGCTAGTTTTGTTGTTTTTCCTCTTGCTCGTTCAGGAAGTTGTAACTCGTCAGAGAAACAATTCCGGGGCTTTATTTTGGGAGAAGTCTGAAATGAGAATGTTGCGTCACACAGCCGGTGAGCGCTTTTGAAGCGTACTTGAATTATTATATTCCTATTCAAAAAGCAAAAAAAAAATCTGAATTCTTGATGAGCCCTATTGAGAACTTGAGGCGTGGGAATGTTCATTTTATTTTTTTGACGATTGCTTTTGTTTTTCCTCTGTGTAGATATCCGTGTTCAACTGAATGACCAGCTGAAATGCTTGGATGGACGAGTCGAAACCCAGTTGGCGATTGTTGCCGAAATTCAAGACTACTTCCGTCGGCGAGCCGAAGTCGAGACGGAATATTCGAAATCATTGGACAAGCTGTCCAGGTCACTTGTCGTAAGACACAAGGAACAGAAGCAAAAGTGCGTGTTTTTTTCTTCATTTTTTTACGTTTCAGAAAAGTCTTGCAAGAGTTCAGAACTGATTTTTCTGGATTATTGTGCCTAGGATTTACTGAGGTAGTAAAGATCAGCTTTTTTGAAAAAGTCAAGTTTCTGTGAAGGCAGATTTTTAGGTGAGGTAGATCAGTGTTCCCCAACCTTTCAAGACCCACGGACCGGCACATTTTCATGAAATTTTCTGCGGACCGGCATATTTCTAAACATTTTCTGCGGACCGGCGGCGTTCCATAAAATTGTTTCAGACCGCCAGAAAGTATTTCAAATACCTCCCATGAAGTCCTCCAACCGAAACTTTTATTTCAAAAATTAAGTCAAGAGCCAGTGAAGCAGCTACAAGGCAATTTCTTTAAAAAAAAAAAAAATTAGAAAGCTGGGCTTTAAAAAAGGTTTCCCAGGATGAAAACTGGAAATGAATTATTTCAGTAAGTGCAAATTATGTTTGAGTGTTGAGGGAAAAACAACTTTTATTTTAATCGGATAATTTCAACCACCATTTTATTTTCAAACCATCGGATAACAAAAAAAGACTTCATTACAACTTCTGATGCATTTACTGATTATGCTGAAAATTTCCCGCGGCCCGGCAAAAAACTTCTGTGGACCGGCGCTGGTCCGTAGAACTTTTTTTGCCGGTCCGCGGGCAGTTTTCTTCAGCATAATAAATGAAAAGTAGCCTTGAAGTCTGTAATCTTTATCTGAAATTTTGGAAAGACAATTGCAGTTGAAATTATGTGATGCTAAATAAAAATTGGCTTTTCTCCTAATAGCACGTCGGACGAATTTCCACCTGCTGAGATGAATTACAGTAAATCGATTTTTCAGTCTGAGAAACATTTCTTCAAGCCCACCTTTCTATTATTTTTTTGAAGCCATTTCGCTGTAGCTGCTTCATCGGTTCCGAAATCAGTGTTTGCAAAATGGGCATACACTTTTTTAATACATTACTTTCAATCAAGTCTTTCTAGCTAAATTTTCTCGAGTCTGCGAAAATTTTATGAAGACTTTGTCAGTCCGCAGAAATTTTTGTTGAAAATGTGCTGGTATCCACAAACAATTTTTAGAAATTTTCCGGCCCGCGGGCCCGAAAAGGTTGGGAACACTGGATAGTCAACCATCCGGGATGATGACGGGGTTACAGTCCGCAGAAATTTTTGTTGAAAATGTGCTGGTATCCACAAACAATTTTTAGAAATTTTCCGGCCCGCGGGCCCGAAAAGGTTGGGAACACTGGATAGTCAACCATCCGGGATGATGACGGGGTTTCCTTTGTCTGGCTAATTTACCGTCGAGAATAATCAAATGTTTTATTGCCATTGCATATTCAACATATGCATTAATGCATCCAGTAATGACCTGAAATTATACTGTACACTATTACGATCCTCCGCGCGAGTTTCGGAAATGTTCAGATCAATTATGCTATCGAAAATTATGAAAGCGGAACAAGATGAAATAGTATGCGTCAATACGCAACTTGTTTCCCTCTTGATAAATGAAAGTTTTAATTTTTTTTATCAAAGCCTAAATAATCGAAGCTCTATTCAATTTTTAAAATTTTTCGACAGCATGAGCCAATTATTCAAGTCGGTAATTTAATAAAAATCAATGTCGCGTGTTAAGGAAAAATAATCGCAATTCGATAACATACCGTATTTTGCCGTATTACAATAGCCGTACAGTATTATTCATGAAAACGAGATAAAGTGTTGATGAAAAATAATTGCAATTTATTAAAATACTTCGTCTTATAGTCTTATAATTGTATGCTTCATGAAAACGAGATAAAGTTTTGGTTGAAGAAGACGAGCAGAAGAAGGGAATTGAGAATAATTGTTCCATGATTAACCCCGATGCGAGTGGGGTTTCAGTTCCGAATTTATTGCACCGTCCTTTTTTTGGCATGAAACCCGCGTTCATTTGACATTGTGCAGCGTTGTAATTAATTTAAATTTCAGGAGAGAGCAGTGGCACCTGTTTTCGACGTACTCATGCTGGAAACAGTTGATCGAGGCGACCCGGCGGGAATCCCGTGACCGAGCGATTGTCGCCGACATTTATAACACCAACATCATGGGACGACTCTCACAAATCACCGAAGATGTTCAGCGAATCTATCGCAAGGTTTGTTGTACCTACCATCGCTTTCTGTTCATTAAATCCCATCGCTTGACTCGGCCAAAAAAAAATTGAAGGAATAAAAGAACCGGAAGAAAAATCCAGTGGTTCCGACAGTGCGACGTGAAAATACGCGTCGGTTAATTCAAGGAAAGGTGGGGTGGCGGGAGAGGTCTTTTTTTTTCCTTTTTTTTTTTTTTTAAGTCGTGGATTTCAGAGTAAATTTGCCGGCAGCTGGGATTTTATTTTATTTTTCCGTTCGACAAAAATTTCCGCGAAAAGGAGGCTGAATTTTTTTTTCTCTTTTTTGCTTGCGAAAGCGACACTGCATCTCATCTGCGTTTTTTTCGCTTCAAGCTGAGTCGGGTCCATTAAAACCACCCGCTGGTCCCATCACTCAACAGGCGGGGGGAAAAAGACGCTGAAGTCATTTCTGGTTTTGGAACAACTTTCTCCCTTCTAGTTTCTCCATTTGTTGATTAGGCAAAGGCTGATCTCGAGGAAGCTGTTGTACAGGTGGACTCTCTCTGCAACGGAAATTCAAGGGACCTGAAAATCAAAAATTTGGAGAAGGAATTTTGTTGAAAAGATCCCCATGAGACCTCGAAAAATTCGTTTTGCTGTACTGTATTTGGAACATTTTTTACTGACAAACTCGTTATAGAGAGAATGTACCTGTAAAATGTATTATAGTCCGCGTTTTATGCATGTGTAGGTTAAAGAAAAAATTTCGCATTGTTTCATACCAACCTAACCACCGCTGTAAACTTATGAACAATTGATGCGAATTTCAGGAATGGATTTCCTGATGGAAAAACAAGATCGAGAGAATCAATTGCCGATAATATTAATTGTACACTGGCCTAGCCGAACGGTCGAATCTCTCTGTCAAATTTCAAGGGACCAGCAAAAAATTCGACTCGGAGAGGTTTGCATTTAGGGAGATTTTGAGTTAGGGAAGCAAGCATTTATGTTTTTTACCACGTTTTTATGAACTCACTTTCTTGTCTGTCTGTTTG
>CAJPEX010004106.1:0-23984 GCA_905338405.1 Notodromas monacha
TGAAATTTTTCAGTTCACAGTTAAGAATGGCAAGTTTCGCGGTGTCCGTGCTGTTGGTGCTGCTGGTGGTGCATCCTGATGCGTCATCCGGCAGATGTCATGTCCAAGATGGCCGCCTTCATTGTTCTGAGGCGTGCAACGTGGACGCGGTTCGTGCTTCCAAGTTCGACGGCAGGATCGTCCTGACGGGTCGAGTTCTGGACTTTGGGTGTCTAGACTTCTTTGGGATCAAGGTTGGTTGAAGAAAGACTAATTTGTGAATGTGAATTTTCAGTTTCCATGATTTTTCCAGAAAGTAGAGTTGCTGAGTCCCACTAGATGTGAGGGCAATTTTCGTCCGTCATTGGTGGATCAGGTAGATTTTTGCGTGACCGGACAGGTTACGGTGGATCTTCAAACTTCCTCGCCACGCCCAATGTCTGTTCCGACCTCTTCGACGGAAATTCCGGTGACTTTGGAGGGACCGGTGATTTTGACGACGGCTACTCTTCTCACTTCCTTGTTGACGGAGGCGGCATCTGTCGTCACTCGTGGGGGTATCGTCAGCACACAGGATTCTAGCACGGCTTCATCCGTGAGAGTTCGGTTACTGACGACGCATATTGCTGCTGAAATGACAGAACAAACTACGCCGGCTCCTAGTAAGAACTTTTCATTAGGGGTTTTTAAATTTTCCAATGGGGTATTAAACAAAGTGCTCTGTTTTTAGCAACAAGCAAGCCTTCTATCATCGTTTCGGTGCTGAAAAATCTTCCGGAAACCCGAATTCACTCTGGGGATCATGCCAACATCACGTTAACGGTAGTGGAGGGGAAAACGGTCTTGGGCGCGGAGTTTGCTACCGAGCTATTTTCTAATTGGGCTAATTAGTGGCCTCGGCGTAACGGTCTTTGGGTTGGCTGCTGGATGGATTACCTGGTGTTTGAGGAAGAAGGTACTTTCCGTTTTTTGCACTGTTGTTGTTCACAAGTACATTCTTCGCATGTTACCTTTCCTTTTAACCAACTCTCATTAACTAACAGTATCTCCGTAAAATGACCAATAACCAGCCTAAATCTGAAAGGGATGTTGAAGAGATTGAAATGCAAGAGATGTCTTTAAATCCAACCGTAACGCACGAGACCTCCATTAATGAGATAAAGGATGGATTTGCTACTATTAGGTCACGCATTCCTTGCATGACAACCTTTAAACCGAGTAAGACTTAGCTGAATGTAAACCCCTTGTTTTGCATGAATGCATGTCCTCTTTGGGTGTTTCTTGTTATCTTCCTTGTTTTTAGCCTTGGTTGCTGTCACTCCTGAGGAGAGCGGAAGAAGTTTGGAGAATCCTCACGCCACCGATGACTCCGGCGTCGTCACCTTCACCACCGCCATTGTCGGCTGAGGGGGCTGCGGATTTGATCTCTTTGGATTTCGCGCCAGCTGTTTCTTTGGCTGTTTCTCTTCCAACTCCCATTCTGGCTGATCTTCAACCTGTTTTCGATGAGGCTCAAGGGTCCGGAATTAATACAAGCTCAGATGATTTTGTTTCGGTGACCGATGATTTAGGCTTGTAACCGTTAGGAAATCATCAATAAAATGAGCTTTGTACAGAGAGAAATCTTGTGTACTTTTCATTTCTTAACTGGTGCTCAGGGAAAGAATTCCGGTGGAAGGGTTCATGCGAATTTCGGTGACCGATGATTTAGGCGTGTAACCGTTAGGAAATCGTCAATAAAATGAGCTTTGTACAGAGAGAAATCTTGTGTACTTTTCTTTCATTTTAACTGGTGCTCAGGGAAAGAATTCCGGTGGAAGGGTTCATGCGGATTCTGGGATACTTTGGTGGGGGTCGGGAAGGGATGGATTCCGTAACTAATTCGACACGCGCTGACATATCGTTTAAGTCAATAGCCTCTAAACGCCTTCTTTGATGTAAAACATATTGTATCCTTGCGAAACAGAAATATACAATCGCGATTAGAATTATTGTTAATAATATAATCAAAACAATGAGATAAATATAACCGTTATCCCGAAAATGTAGTTGTAATTCACTAATGTCCTCAATAATTGATTTAATTCCTGGGACATTAGCCGGGATCTCATTAATTGCATTTATCTCAATGTTTTCTAACTTTGGGGTCATTTCACGAAATGGCCCGTTAATCACGGTATAACGACAATTAGGTCTAAATTGAATAATACCGGAATATGGCAACTCGTAAGTATTCTCGGATGCTTGGGCGTTAGTTTCGGAACAATACTGCGTAATACGCCCTTTGTCTGAATCAATAAAGGCAAATTCGTCGGCATCCAATTGTATTACCGTATTCTCTGGTACTCTAGTTTCGATTAAAGGACATTTACTTTTAATTGTAGACTCCAAGTCTCCGTTCTGAATTGATTTTACACAATCATGAGCTTCGTAGACTGGAGGTCTGGGAAATTTACAAAGTTTGCACAGAGCGTGACCATATTGCGGTAAACATAAGGGTAATTCACCTGCTTGTAAGGCGAACATTTTAATCCAAGTCTCCGTTCTGAATTGATTTTACACAATCATTAGCTTCGTAGACTGGAGGTCTGGGGAATTTACAAAGTTTGCATAATGCGTGACCATATTGCGGTAAACATAAGGGTAATTCACCTGCTTGTAAGGCGAACATTTTAGCACCTTGAGTAAGCAAATAAGGTTCTGACAAGTTTACCTTATGCCACTTGGGCACTCCCATGTACGTATCTTCCGCAATTGGTACACTATGAACTTTAAACAATTCTAAAAGCTCCGGTTGCCTAATTACTGGTACAATTGTCGTTATCCTGTAATTACACGTTTCATTCGTTCCACACCCGTCCATCGCTCCAATAGTTAACGGATGCGACTTAATTAACGTTAATAATTCTTGCACAGGTAGGACATATATAGGCGGCTTGTTTTCAGCCTCTAATACCTTACCTAGTGCAGCATTCACATATTCGTCATAATATAAAAAATTGGGAAATTGGAAATTATGTATCCGATCGATATCTTGTAGTAAGGACGATATAACCTCGTTAGCTTGATCTAATTCTAAACCCAAACTCAACGTAAGAAACCATGACTCCGTGGAGTTGTATTTGGCTTGTTCCACCCTACTTGCTAACCCGATACTATTTTTAAAAACCTTGTTTGTAATTACTTGATATTTTAAAGAAGTCAGCAACTGGACCCTTTTCTCTTGTGCGACTGTTCCTTTGATTTCTTCTTTCCTTCTTTTCAATATGGGAAGCATTCCCGTGAACTTCGCATCTCTAGGAAAGTTTCGAGGCTCAGTTTGAATTCTATGTTTTAGGTTTTTAACTCTATTGTCCAAATCAGTATTTTTAGCTTTTAACAAACTAAACAGAGCGCTGTCTATTGTTTCGCTGGGTGGGACATTGGTTTCTACGTGATTAAAGATTTTTGTAGTAATCGCGTCGGATTGTTTAACTAATTCGCCTACGTCTATCGAGGATTCTAACGTCCAATAACCATTTGGTAATCAAATCGGATACATTTTTTCCAAAACAACGCCAACGCTACCAGGAAAGTTGCGTATGGGGGACGTCTTATCAAATCTGTTTAAATTCGATGACGTACCTTTGTCGTTGATGGGGATTTCCTGAATCGTGAGGGAAAATGACACATCCATGATACATATACAAATGTATATTTCCAAGAATTTTCTATACACTTCCATAATAATTCTTTATGAATTCAAACAACTGTTTACCCTTCGACGGCGGACTGCCTACTGGCCTCTGTATGATTTTTTCACTCTTTTGGTGACTCAGTCTTTTTTCGGGCCCGTTTGGCCTCGAGCAGTTCAGCCATGCGTGCCTGCTGCCTTGTCAGCGGTCGTTGCCATGAAGTTTTCATTTCTTTCTTGGCCTCGTTCTGGTTGGCAACACATTGTCTGGGTCTAAATGACGTAGCGAGGGGCGATCCATTGGATTTAATTCCAATTTTCTTTTTCCCTTGTCGTCCCTCTCTTTCTCTATTTCGTCATCATCCTCTGCTGCTTCACCTTCCTCTTCTTCGTCTCTAGACTGGGTGGACGGCCTTCTATCCTTTTTCTTGCTGTCTCTCTTTTCCTTGAACTTTTTCCATTTCTCTTTGTTCCTTATCTGCATTCCACAAATTTTCTATACACTTCCATAATAATTTTTTTGTGAATTCAAACAACTGTTTACCCTTCGACGGCAGACTGCATACTGGTCACTGCATAATTTTTCACTCCTTCGGTGACTTAGTCTTTTTTCGGGCCCGCTTGGCCTTGAGCAGTTCAGCCATGCGTGCCTGCTGCCTTGTCAGCAGTCGTTGCCATGAAGTTTCCATTTCTTGCTTTGGCCTTGTTCTGGTTGGCAACACATTGTCTGGGTTTAAATGACGTAGCGAGGGGCGATCCATTGGATTTAATTCTAATTTCCTTTTTCCTTTGTCGTCCCTCTCTTTTTCTATTTCGTCATCATCCTCTGCTGCTTCACCTTCCTCTTCTTCGTCTCTAGACTGGGTGGACGGCCTTCTATCCTTTTTCTTGCTGTCTCTCTTTTCCTTGAACTTTTTCCATTTCTCTTTGTTCCTTATCTGCCTCGGGGTTAATGCAACTGCTCCTTCTACTTCTCTTTGCATCGTTCTTTCAGGCGTTCTTTCAGGTGTTCCTTCACCTCTTCCTGCTGTCAGTTGCTTCATCAATTCTGGGGTGCTAGAGGCAGGTGGTGGACCTTTCTGAAGGACAGTTTCGGACAGGCTCGGTAGAGTATCCGTGGTGGTATCAAAAAATCTTCCTATTTCGTCAGTGACTTCTCCACTGCCTCGGTGTTAATGCAACTGCTCCTTCTATTTCTCTTTGCATCGTTCTTTCAGGTGTTCTTTCACCTCTTCCTGCTGTCAGTTGCTTCATCAATTCTGGTGTGCTGGAGGCAGGTGGCGGACCTTTCTGAAGGACAGTTTCGGACAGGCTCGGTAGAGTATCCGTGGTGGTATCGAAAAATCTTCCTATTTTGTCAGTGACTTCTCCGAATATTTCTTTAGTCTTTTGAAATAAACCTGTCTTTCTTTCTGGTGACGCTGGTATTACTGTTGCGTCTAAATCGGGCACTGATACGAAGGAATCTTCTTGTTCGGATTGTGAAGCGGATGAATCCTGTTCTTTCCTGGATTCTTTCTGTCTTTTCAAGATAGATTTGATAGCCTGTTTATCCACAGGGTGTTTGTGGATCTTAGACCCAAGAGTCTTTCTCTTCGGCTCTCCTCCTGTGGTTGTTGTGGCTAAAGCAGTTTCTTCTTCTTCATCCGTTTCCCACTGTTTTTCTTCGGTACTCTGAGGACCTTCCCATTTCCATTTTGGGGCCTCTTCATCTTGGTCATCGTCCAGCACTTCGAGTATATCTTTCTCTTCTGAAGGTGTTGGCGAGGGAACTGGTGAGGACCATCGTATCTTGTACGGTCGTACATAACTTATGTGGATTACATCTGTCCACTCTGGGTTTTCATCATCTTGCACCCTGATTACTACAGGGTTAATTCTGTCGATGACGGTATATGGTCCTTTATATTTCGGGGACCATTTTCTGCCTACAAATGTAGCAGCGTCATGGCGTCGTATCCAGACTTTGTCGCCGATTTCATAGTTGGCGCCCTTCTTATGGATGTTTATCCTGTCTAAATATGATGCCTGATTTTTTCTGATGGCTTTTTGGGCACGATCGCGTATTACCTCAAATTCTTCCTTTCGACTTTCATTCTTGATTTCGTCGAGCTGCGCTTTATCCATGTACATCGGAACCCAGTAATTGCGGGGTTTCATTCCCGTAACTACTTCAAAAGGCAAAGCCTGTAAAGCCTCGTGTTTTGACGAGTTATGCACCCATGCGGCGAATTTTAATAATTCATCCCATGTTTGCCTATTATACGTATTACCTCAAACTCTTCTTTTCTGCTCTCATTCTTGATTTCGTCAAGCTGCAATTTATCCATGTACATCGGAACCCAGTAATTGCGGGGTTTCATGCCCGTAACTACTTCAAAAGGCAAAGCCTGTAAGGCCTCGTGTTTTGACAAGTTATGCACCCATGCTGCGAATTTTAATAATTCGTCCCATGTTTGCCTATTATCCGGATCCAAATACAAAGCTAAATACTCGTGCAGTTTGCGATGGGCTCTCTCGTTTTGCCCATTTCCTTGTGGTCTATACGCGGTGGTCGTGGTGGCCTGTGCCCGAATAAACCTGGCCATGTCCCTAAATATGCTACTCAAAAAGTTTGTCCCCCTGTCTGTTAATATCTTTTTCGGGGGTCCGAATAAACAAACCCAATCTGGTGGGAACCTGCTTAGAGCATCCGCATGTGGAATACTCAACCCTCTTTTGTATTCAACGGTGTATTCATATTCGTTGAGGGCCATGAACCATCCGATTGCTCTCCTGCTGTCGCTGTTCTTTTGTCGGGCCAGATATGGGATTGCAATGTGGTCCGTTCTGATTTTGAATTTATGTCCCCACAAATATGATCTAAATTGGGACACTCCATAATATACAGTTAGGAGTTCTCTATTGGTGTTCGAGTACCTTGACTCGGCTCCATTCAGAGTTCTTGATGCACATCCTATGAGGACTTCTTTTTATCCTTCTTCTGAGTCAGGATCGCGCTGATTGCATGTCCTGACCCATCAGTCGTTAGTATAAACTCTTTGTCAAAATCTGGGAAGGACAGGATTGGGGCATCTAGAAGACATTGCGTTAGGCATTTCTTTGCTTCTTCTTGCTCTTTTCCCCAACTAAACTCCGTGTCCTTTTTTAGTAGGTTATATAAAGGCCTCGCTTTTCTTGCAAAATCCTTAATATAAGATCGAAAATAACCTACTAAGCCTAGAAAAGCTTGTACGCCTTTGATATTGTTGTCTTACAAAATAGGTTTTACAGTAAATCGATATGAAACTTCGATTTACCAACTTTTAAGAAGATCACCCAATTCTGCTTGACCCTTTTTTATTATTTGCTCCTTTAAGTTGGGCGCGCCTCAAACCAGCAACACACAGTTGCTAAGTGGAAATAAATGTATAGCTCTTCTTATTCAATTGATCATGTATTTCCATCAATACATATCCTATAACGTACTCTTCTCCTCAAGAGGGTATCAACCACTGAAGAAATATAGGGAAGAGAAAGAGCTTTTATCAACTTGGGAGGCAATGTTGGGATCATCAAATAAAAGTGGGGAAAGGGGATGAACAACCAGTTTGGACTAATATATTCAGCCCGTCTGAGTCCCGATCAGATATGCATGTACAAGAAACAGAGTTGCACAAGATTGCACCGTCCTGCATTAATGAGCAGGTGCGCTCGGTCCTTTTGGGCCACCAGGGGCTTTCATGAAATTAGGGTCATATATTAAGGGCATGATGACATATTACAAAAAAGGCATTCAATATAATATTACAAAAAAGACCACGAAGTTTCATGGATTGTCAGGGTGCAGATGGCTAACACAAAAGAATCAATATTTACTTTGATCTGTACCTTAAGATACTGAACTTGGAACTTATTGTGAGCAATGAGAACCAGAAATACGGCTAACAATTCCCAGCAAATCTCGTGTTTCTAAACACCCCTCATCTAAATTTTCGACACGTCCCTTGCCTCGTTGGCCCTTTCCCTGGCCCCTTGCTTGGCCAGGGCTCGACAATCAGGAGTCGGGACTTTTGCTGCGACTTGGGGATCTACCGTCTTGGGATCCCCTAGTCACGCGCAGAAGCCCACTGTCCGCTGGCAAGGAGAGCATCAGTCTTCTCCCTCGCAGGGGAGGTAAAGCCTTTTGCTCTCCCTGGTAGCCACTCGCACCGTTTCCTATCCGAACATTGCCACGTGCCCTACATTCTGTCGCATAGTGACCTGGTTTTCCACAATTGTAACACGTACGTACTACTTGACTAACGCTAGTGGTTACAGCTGAAGTACAAAAAACCCTTCGAGACTCGGCCGTCTGTTGGAATTTCCTTAATTTTTCAACATTGGTGGCGGCCTCTATTGCCTGCTTTAACGTTACTGGAACAAAAGCCTTTTGCTCTCCCTGGTAGCCACTTGCACTGTTTCCTATCCAAACATTGCCACGTGCCCTACATTCTGTCGCATAGTGACCTGGTTTTCCACAATTGTAACATGTACGTACTACTTGACTAACGCTAGTGGTTACAGCTGAAGTACGAAAAACCCTTCGAGACTCGGCCGTTTGTTGGAATTTCCTTAATTTTTCAACATTGGTGGCAGCCTCTATCGCTTGCTCTAACGTTACTGGGACGACGCTGAATCTCTTTATGAAATCAGGTTGCAAGCCTGCCATAAAGTGGCTCAGCATGATCTCATCTATTTGAGCCATGCGACATTCGTGTTGTAAAGTTTCTTCAGCCAACATAGGGTTAGCGACTATCTTAGGCTCAGAGTTTTCTACTCGTAGCACCTTGATCTTACTTGGGCCCTCACCCAACATCTCTAGTCCAATTTTCTTAATACGTACGGAATAATCGAGGATGTTCTCGAGGTCACCTTGCAAGATTTTCTGCAGTTTTAGCACGCCCAAACCCATCAAATCACCACTGTATGCCTTTTCTAGAGCTCTTACTATCGTGGGATAAGGTTGGTCTAGCAACCCTGGGGTCGCGTTGTTTAAAAACTCTTTCGCTTTTCCAGTGACTCTCTGGCGTATCACTGATCGCATATGTGCATCGGTTACCTCGCAGTCGGCTAGAGCTAGGCGAACTTCGTTCCACCAGTCTACCCAAGTGCCTTCGGCTCCCGAGAACATAGGGATGTTAGCCAGAATGTTATTTGCTATGTTTTTGTCACCCTTGTAAGCACTGGAATCGCGTAAGGTCTTCATATTAAAAAAGACTACCTCGTCCTTTGTTGGATCATCAAGTTGATTTAAAGTAAGCTCTCTTGATTGTATTTGGGTTTTAAGACCCAAAGCTTGTCCAACTTCGGCTTTTCTCCTTTCGGTCTCGTCTTTAAGATGGGCTGCGAATAACGACAATTGAGTGGTCTCAATAGCTAACGTACTTTCATTGAGCACAGCTAAATTTGGAGTGAGAGACTCTATTATCGAGTTGTAACTTTTAAGCTGATCGGCTCGGAAATCAATCTCTCTGGTCAAAGTTGCTCTGATTTCGGCAGAAGGTCTCGGTTCGGCATCTCTTAGTGCTCTAACCCGGACGTTCTCGGCTTGAAGCAATCTTACTAACTCAGTTAAATAACCGACCACAGCCTCTGGGGACTCATTCGCAATTCTCGCCCTGTGGACACTGGGGAGTTCATCTACCTTAGGGACAGGCAACGACATGGCAATTTTGCAGAGTTTGGTTGTCTAAACGCACTTGGCTCACGTAGTCACTTTCAACACTCTCACTTTTGCGCGGGGGATCCCTTTTCTAGTGACGACTGGTATTTTTTAAGTTTACTTTTCCTTGGACTGGGTAAAAGATTTCGTTAACAAATTTTGTACACAATTCGTTGGGGAGAAATTTAAAATTATTGATTCGTAACTCAACAATCAAATTTCTCTAGAAACACTTTTTTACCTCAGTCTCTTTTTCTCGTCGAACTTTCAACTCTTTTCACCAGCAATCGCGTCACCTGCAAGAACCACTACACTTGGTGCACTTTAAATGCAGCAACTCTAGGGATCCACCCCTCCGAAAAAGAAAACTACGGCTGCGCCAAATTTGTTATCCAAAAACTATTTTACGAAAGTTGTTGGTCAACGATGATCAGTCGTTGATGACTCTTTCTAATAATTAAAGGAAAAGGGGATCGGAGATTTAAATCGTTTTCCGCGACTTTCGAAGGAAACGCAAAAGTTACTCCGTGAGAGTATTCAAAATGTTTATTTATTTATCTTCACACACAGTCGATACAATAATGTTCTAGCGAGAGCGAAGCGACGCAGATTCGGCGTTCGGACAGTGTCTGGTGCGGTAAACTTAACTCAACATAAAATGCACCTGTATATATAGCTTCGGCCGGCCGAGGTCGAGGAACGCGCATAGAAACCGATTCGGATCGGGGACATCATGCTTCGTTTGTTTCAAAGGAAGGAAGCGTGAGCGCGGTCGGGAAAGTATTCCGTCAACAACGGGATTGTGAAATATAATTGCTAGCGCACCAGGCGCAGCCAAGCGTAGCGGAAATACATTAGCTTAAAAGGGTCGTGCGTAAAGTGAAGGGTGTTGTGGTCGTTAATATGACTACAATGCTGTACAAGTACATTATGTTGTATATTTTTTTGGAATTCGACTCATCTGGATGAAATCTCCGCAGATGGCGTGGCAGTGTTTACAAACTGGTGTGGCAGAATCTGGCAATTTGGCTAGCCCTCTATTACATCATCGCTCTCTGGTACCGGCAAGGCATGGGCGTTCATTGGAGGCCGTAAGTACTGTGCAACAGCGTGTAAAGTAAAATGGGGCCCCGAATTGCGGACATAATCGGTGCTTGGACCTCGTCCCCCCCACAGTCGGATCAAATTTTCCCTTGGGCTTCAATAATGGGAATACTTTTAATCATTTCTCATGTCGATGAAAAAATATGAGGAAAAGTCTCCCCAAAAATTCATGGAATTTGCTTTTTCATCTTCAAGATGCAGAAAATAACTGCAGAAGAAACTCACAGAAATTCTGATGGCCTTGCATGAAAAAGAGCCCAAACAGTGAAGAACAACCGAAGGTCTTGTTATACTGTGCACACATGATGGAAATAACCTTTTGGAAAATAAACATTAAAGGAAGCCGGTTTTGAATTATGGATTACCGTACATTTTTGAAAGGAAATACTGTATTCTCAATTTTTTCTAAATACAAAAAGCTCAATTTGTTCTGAAGACATCAGTAATCACTTTCATTCCTCACTCTCATGCGAAGAAAAAGAAGGAAAGATGAAAAAATCATGATGGCATTCATTTTTGTGTCAGGAAATTCGAGTACATCTGTCGGTACTGCGACAAGTACATAGACCTGATCCCGCTGTCATTTGTGCTCGGGTTCTACGTGAACCTGGTGATTGGGAGATGGTGGACCATGTGGGATTTGCTGCCCTGGCCCGACAACGCCGCCTTCTACGTCGCCTCCAGCTTCCCGGGCTCAGTAAGGCGCCACTTCATAAATGTAGTCTGTGTAAATACAGAAAAATGAGAACCTAAATTAGACTTTAGGTGACATGATATGAATCCTTTGATTTTTTTACAGTATAGTTGCACTGTGCATTGTTGTACAGTGAACCCCCTTGTTGATGATTAAAAAAAAAATTTGGTTAAAAACTTTTGGTTTCCAGAAAAAATCCCTTGGTTAATGAATCAAAATTTGGTTGAAAAAACTTTTTTCTGGATTAAATCCTGAATTGGAGATTGGAAAATTTGATTTTGAGGCCGAAATTTACGGTATATAGTCTGAGGGCATATAATTCACCTGAGCAATGATGAAAAAATTCTTTCCTCCTGACAATTTACTAATTGTAATCTTGTATTGTAACATTTGTTTCAGAGCAAAATTATTCATGTGCTTTTCTGTTTCAAAATTACTTGCTTTTCTGTGCATGGTTTTTCTATTTGTTAAATTTTCATAAATTTTGATTCCCCTTTACTTGCACCATCAACAAAGGAATTATTTATCAACCTGACATGCATCCTTTAATTTTTTAATGTGACATAAAGATAAAGCTTTTTACCTTTGTCCTCATCCCTGCTATAGTTCCATCTATCACTGTAAAAATATTCTGGGCACATACTAGAAGCAGCAATAGATAATTCTGCTTATAGTTGATGGTATTGAATTTTCATATTTTATGTTCAATTGTCACTTGGGTTCATGGAACATATTAAATTCTTACCCGTTGAAATCTTTGGAAAGATCAAATTTGGTGACCAACTTTTTTCTAGAACCAATCAAGTTTGTTAACCAAGGGTCAGCTGTATAGTCTGCAGCATAGCTGAAACAGCAGTACCTCTGGTGATTCTCCAACAGCCATTGAAATATGCAATACTTCGAAAACACTAATTCAAACAATTTTTTTGTAGCAGAAGGATAAAAAAAAAACCGACCAGAGCTGGAATTATTATAGCTTGTGTTATAAACTGAACCTACTGATGATTTGGAGATTATGACAATTTTTCTTTGGGTCCCCAAAAATCAATTTTATACGTATGTAGTGGACTCAGAAGTAAAAAAGCAGATTATTGGTACTAACAGTGCTGATGGATGATCTTCCCTGTTCTTTTTCTCTACTTCTCATTGCTCACTTATTTTTCTGTAATTTGCAGGATGAAAAGTCGCGAATTTTGCGCAGGACAGTCGTGCGGTACATCAACTGCTCCTCAGTTCACACCAAGTGTTTGCTCAGCCAGCGGGTGAGGAGGAGATTCCCCACCATGGAGCATTTTGTATCTGCAGGTTGTTCATTATTTCACAAATTTTCAAACCACTGTGCTATACAGATGTAAAGCATATACGAGAGTTGTCACAATGACGCATATGATTGATTATTCCCAGCGTTTGGTAAACATTTGCAGAACAAACATCGTTTTTTTTCTGTTCCTGTGCATCCTGTTACAACCACATGAATTAATAATTTATTTTTTTCAGTAACAAACTAATGACAACTTTTTTAAAAGTGTTACAAAATGCGAAAAGTGTGTGTGCAAAGTTAAAACATAAATATGAATTTTCAACTTTCCTAAAAAAAATATTCACATCGTGAAATGAGGGAAACAAACCTGACATTTATGGGGAAGTTTCCAACTGTTCATCATGCAGTGCGGCAAAAAAATCCCAAAAAAACAGTCTTTCAACCTCATAAAAAAATGTCTTTCTTAAAACGTTTATAATTTTCTTAAATGTTCAACTAAATGCTTCCTTGGGACAACCCTTGTTAACTGGAATGTATTTGAGTCATATACCTCCCTATGCCAACATTTTGAGGCCTTGTCTTAATTTCCTGAAAAAACAGTGCATTACAAAGTATTTTAACTCAAATGCTTTCCTGCAAATCCCCATAACTTGAATTTTCTAGAGTCCTTTTGGCTATAATTTTATTAACCCATGAAAAAGAAAACCCATGAAAATGTTCACTTCCTTTCTAGACACATCAAGTTACAACTGATTGGGAAAATGAAGCCTTGCCTCCCTGTTCAGCATCTTGTCAACACATTGGAGAAGCAGTTTAAGATTCAGAATATCACCGTTTGAAATCTCCTGCAATTCTTTATTTCCAAAAAATGATTTTTTCCCAAACCCAAAACATTTCCAACTCACTTGAAGAGGATAGACTATATCATACGCTGAAATAAATAATACTGGCATTCATCTGAAATATTAGACTATTCTCTCAGCATTTGATATAGACTGGTTTATATTGAAGACCAGCCCTGATTTTCAGCAGTGAAAACAGTTGAACTAAGAAAAAGAAAGGGGAAAATGGAAATCCCTGTATAAAAAAGATAAAACCCTTTTGTTCGAACTTTTTCTTGAAACAGGATACAGGAATGCGTGTTTTACATTGATGACTGGAAGGGATTTCTTTCTTCAGCTCTGAATACATGGGTGTAAATGATTTTTGGAATGCAACAATTCTTAGAATTCTCTCAATTGTCCCCCATTTTCTTTGGCCGACCTACCGTACTTCTATTAGACCTTATCCATTATTTGTTTCAAGCCTTTCTGAGACATTGCCTTGGTTAGATATACTGTATACCTTCATTGGAGACCAGACATTTATTTGAGACAATATAATGTTTGAAGCATCTGTAAAATACAAGTAATACCCTGCAATTTGACCATTAAATTTGCTGGGAGGTCAACCTGCAATTTGAGTGCTGCCCCACAATTCAGCCCGCATAGAAATGCAAAATCTCAAGTACAATATAGAAAAAATTGCATTTGATACATCTTGCAATTCAACTGCTTCACAAATCAACCATAGTCCAGCAATTGATGATGGTCAAATTGTGGTGCCCCACCTGTATTCTGAAAAGCAAAGATTGTGTTTGTTTGAAGGACTGTTGACTGAGCCTGAAAGGAAGATCATTGAAACCTTGTCAGAGAAGCACAAGAAGCTCTACTATGTGCCCTTGCTGTGGGCCACCTTGATCATGACCAGGGCCAAAGAGGATAAACTTGTGAGTGAGCTGCAGTGGAAGTCCTGCGTGGACATGATTGTGGACTACAGGAACAGATGCAGTCGCAGTTTGCACATTGAAATTGTCAACATCCCTCTGGTTTACTCCCAAGTATGCATTCCTCATTCATTCCTTTCTGCTGTAAAGCACCCTTGAATTTTTTTTTGCATTTGAAATAATTAAACAGCATCAGAAGTTGGATTTTGCGCAGAATATTACACCAGTAAGACATTCTTTTATTTTGGTAACAATGTACATCAGTGGAACACCAAAATCCAGAAAATGTCACAATACAAAATATAGGAAGTTTTCCAAATTTCTAGGTAAATTCAAATTTTCTGAATTTTTCCAACTCTTGACCAAATTAAGATACAATTTTTGTTGTGCCTAGAATACAAGGCTATGAAAAATTGTAAGCCAAGGTCAGAAGACTCCAAATTACATGGTTGGGTGCCCTCAGCTAGGTCACTGAGTATGCACCAGAGTTGATTGGATGATGGTGGAAGGGGTTTGTAACGGGGTCCCCGCGCGACGAAAGCCCGGGACACAAAAGCCCCGCGCAACAATAGCCCTGACACGAAATTCCCGCCATACCCGCGCACAGCTGTAACGAAAGCCCCGAACTTTTTTTCAGGACTGGTAGTCTTCCGTAGTCAGTTTGGTAGTTGCCATTGGTTAAACTTCATTACTTTGTTGAGGGAAGTACACAAGCTCTTGAAGAAAAAAATACTTTATTTTTCAACAATAAGAAATTGAAACAAATAACAAAAGATTACAAAAAAATTCAAGAAAAAAAGAGAGAAACGGCAAAAGTTTTTATTTACAAAAAATTAAGAGTCTTTGAAATATTTTCCAAGAAATCCAAACGTTCAATAAGTTGGCTTTGATAATCTTTGCACAATTGACGCAGTTTTTTCTGGCGATCTCTCTCAAAAGTTGACACTTGCTTATACAAAAAAATTCAAGAAAAAAAGAAAGAAACGGGAAAAGTTTTTATTTACAAAAAATTAAGAGTCTTTGAAATATTTTCCAAGAAATCCAAACGTTCAATAAGTTGGCTTTGATAATCTTTGCACAATTGACGCAGTTTTTTCTGGCAATCTCTCTCAAAAGTTGACACTTGCTTATGTGGAATTTCACCATCTTCGTCAAATTTCTTCAGCGTTGTAGCAACTGATGCAGCATCTTGTTTCAGGCAGCGAATAATTTTGAAAAATACTGCTCCACACGTGGATTCCTTGAATTGTATATGGATTTCATCAATTCATTTACTATAGATATCTGATTATCCAAGTTGACATTTTTACAAATTACCACTCGACAAATACTCAAATATTAGTTATATCAAAGCATGTGCAGCATGACCTGAGAAAGTGATTTAATCGTCATATACACAGTACTCGCAAATACTTTTTGCAATATAACTTTAACAATTTTGCCATGGGGTGGTCCAAAAATTGAATTAATTCTACTAACTAATACGAATAGAAGAAATGGATAATCTAGTCTAATGACCGCGTTTTCTTGCCGGCATTAATTTGCATATATCGTGAATTTTCGAGTATTTACGGAATCCAAAAAATGAATAAAAGGAAAGATAAACTACGTGAAACATTGCATTCTGGCGAATACATGAATTGCTCGAATTTTTTCACCCAATCTTTTGCCACGCAGAAAAGAAAGTATTGTACAAATGTAAATTGATAATTGAATCGAAAGCTGTTGAAATCTTTTCTCAACAAATTAATGAAAATTTGATGATCCAAAAAAATTAAATTCAGGCGAGTGCCAGAGTTAATTTCCTTTGGTTTCATTACATGCAAAAATCGCTGCGCCTAATAGAAATGAATTATGTCGTTTCATCAGATTCGCATGCAAAATACTATACTGCAATAGTGGCTTCATCGTAATTTTCTGAAAAATTGCATTCTTTCCAACAATTAGTTAGAGTAGAACTTGGATAATACGTTCATTGCAGCGTGTTATTGTCCGCATAATTTTACAGCATCTGGGATTGTTGAAGATTATTGGGAAATTCCATTCAGCAATGGAATACAAAATCCACGGAAGTTCTGGCCCAATATTTTGCCTACTCTTCAATTCGCAGAGTTCTCATCATTAGCAAGAACGGAGTTCAGATGGAAATCCCCTGATGGGAAATTCAGATTGCTCTTGATATAAACTTGCTCAATTGTTGTACATTATATTCGTTTTGAGAATCTAAACACTTATTTCAAAACAGGTCTTACCAAATCCTTCAAATGTCTACATAATCGTTATTTTCCCAGAATTAAAAAAAAATCCAAGTATAATTCAGTTTTACCTCCACGCACTGAAAAGAAAGCCAATCAATGCTAATCTCCGGAATACGGCCGAATATAATAAAGTGATTTATTTCATATTACCACGTAGTGCCATGTTTTCAGAGTTCAATGATGCTTAAAGAAGAGGTTATCTCTTTCAGATACAGTATATTCCAAATTAATTCACTCATTCGGAAAATGCATCGCCAGAAAAAACTGCGTCCATTGTGCAAAGATTATCAAAGCCAACTTATTGAACGTTTGGATTTCTTGGAAAATATTTCAAAGACTCTTAATTTTTTGTAAATAAAAACTTTTCCCGTTTCTTTCTTTTTTTCTTGAATTTTTTTGTAATCTTTTGTTATTTGTTTTGTTTCAATTTGTCATTGTTGAAAAATAAATCATTTTTTTCCTCAATAGCTTGTGTACTTCCCTCAACAAAGTAATGAAGTTTAACCAATGGCGACTACCAAACTGACTACGGAAGACTACCAGCAGTCCTGAAAAAAAGTTCGGGCGGGGCTTTCGTTACAGCTGTGCGCGGGTATGGCGGGGATTTCGTGTCAGGGCTATTGTCGCGCGGGGCTTTCGTGTCCCGGGCTTTCGTCGCGCGGGGACCCCGTTACAAACCCGAAGATACTTGTTCTTCCATGTGTGCCTGCTATTATTTGAGGTCTCCTCACAAATTATTTCAAGCAAAATTAGGCTGCACTTCAGGATTCTCCAGTAATAATGGTGAAATTATGACAAATCAGCTCTCTTCTTCTCCAGAACGTTTTGACAAATACTGAAGCAATAAACAGCTGTGAAAATACTGGGAGAATTCTTTCCCAGTTTGTTTGTGATTTGAACAGAAACCATGGAGTTTGTGTGAAATGTTTAATGTGTGGCGCAACTCTTGCGTGGGCCATGGGAAAACCCTGTGAGTGTTACCAACATTTTAGTAAATTTAAAAATACTTCAAAATCCGAATCGTGGGAAAAATTGAATATATTTTTTCATGAGAAATGTGCTTTGAACTAATTTCAAGATTTTTACAGTTTTTGTATTCAGAATTCCAGAATTGAGTTGTAAGTTTTGAATTTCTTTTATCTCCCATTTTTCTAAAAAAAATCGCGATCTTCTGCAATTGAGTGTTTTTTGCATGCAAAACGTAGGTGATTTTTGAACTGACAGGAAATATTGGCTGAAATATGCCGTGTACAGGAATATTTTAAAATTGAAGACATTTTTGAATGCTAGTGAAATTTCATTATCACATAACTTTTCAATTTTCATTCCTTGTGAAATGTCATTTTTTTTTATTTCTACATAGGATCACCATAGGCACAATTTTATAGGATCGTTCAGAGAATTTTCGCATTTCAGTGACAATAAATTTGTTGGTTTTTCCAATATCTAGCATTTCCCCCTATACATTAACAGAGCATATTGAAAAGTTCTTCAATTTGTATATCTTGCCTTCAAAAGGAATGGAAGCAAATGCTAGAATATAACCATTTCTATTTTTTATTACTTATTCAGATATTTTATGGGAGAATTTTTTTCATTTTCATTCCGTTTTATATAAATATTATTTTTGAAAATTTTTTGGTTGTCAGAAAACATCATCTTTAGGGTTTGAAGGAATAAATCTGTCGATGGAACAATGTTCAACATTTCTCCCAGAAAGTCTCAATATGAAGATTCTTTGCAGCAGAATTGGATTTGTTGCCATCCCTGATGGAAGTTTAATGTAAGAAGATTTCACTTGTTTATTTTGAGTGGCTATTTTTGATAGTGCTGTTGTTTGTGGGGTTAAGTCACCTTCTGAATTTACGGTACTACGTTTGAAACGTTCAAAGAATCAGAAACCCTTTGAATAAAATAATCAGGAAATTGCATTTCCTCTTTCACCTGCTGAGTGGTACCTCTGATGAAGGGGGCCTTGCTCTTTCCTGTCCAGCAGGGAGAAATATTTGACGGCTTACTTTCTAGAGGTTTTCACCCAGTGAGAAGCCCAAATTGCTCAAGAGCGCATCTGGGAAGTGAGCCTGGCGCAGCAAACAAACAAACCATTCTCCTCACCATGTTTTCCTTGCCCTTCTTGATCCTAGGAGGAAAAAGAAGGGGGCAACCCTGGTATAAGTGACCTGACCTTTGTGTCTGCATTGGAGCCATGAACGTTGTGCTGATAACAGTGCACAGGATCTACGTTTAAAAAAAAATCATTTTGTGGGAAATAGAGCTGGGATCTGTGTGGTTCTGACTCTTTCAATTTCGTGGTACCTTATCTTATCTGAGTATGCTTGAAACTCTGCTGGCTGAGTAATGTCATTTTTTAAAAAAGGATCCTACTTTTGAATGATGTGTAGGTGATAATCCTCAGTCTGAGGATACAAAATATGAGACACTTTCTCTTGTGGGGAATCCTAGTGTCATTCATTTCATTGAAAGCCTTTGGTACCAGAGTGTTTGACTGGGAAGATATCAAAGGTAGTGCGCAATCTCATTTATGCCCCAATAATGCATCATTTTGTGCTGGAAGAGATGAAGAGCTGCTTGGAAGTCCAAACAACATGCTGGATGGGGAGTGAGTGGAGATTCTCAATTGAGCTTTTTTGTATATGGAATCCCATGCAAGTTTTTTTGTAGTTTTGACATGACCCCATGTTTTTGCGACATGGAGTGTTTAAGATATGGAGACTGTTGTGTGGACTTTGCTGCTCAGCATTGGGGGAATGGAGATGAGCATCTCAGTGATTCTCATGCTTGTCTGCCTCTACAAGAAGATGTGAGCTGCATGAAGAATTTTTCACCAACTTTCAAAAAATTCTGTGATGTTTGCATGTAAAAGTTATTCACTGAATTATTTTTGAAATCCAACTCAGTGTAAGTACAGTCAACCCCCGGTTAACGAACCATCTGGTTAACAGATTTTTGGTTAACAAACCACCGAAAATCTGGCCTATTTTTCATGGAGTGGTCCTGTTAACGGACCGTCATTTGGTTAACAAACCGAGGTCCGTTTTTCTGATTTTAAAAAATTCCTAAAAAATCAATTGTCAATCAGTTTTCAAATTTCTTGCAGTGCAAAGATGTTTTCTACATTTCCTATTTTTTAAATGTCAAAATGTAAAAATTTGACAGAAATACAATCAAAAATGTAAAAACATTTTTGAAAACTTTACAAAAATCATCAAAAAATGTTTTTACTTTTTGAATTTTAGCTGTTTTAATTTGCAACATTTTTCAATGAATAAAAGAGTAAACTTGTAAAACATCAGTGTGCATGACAACCTCTGAATATTTTTCAACTTTCATCAAAAGCAAATAAATTAGAATGAGCTAAACTAAAAAGTTTAAATTCTTGTTGACATTTTCCTCCCCAATTTTCATATTTTAAAATTTGCCAAAAAATTAATTATGTAAGGAAATACAAATTTTAACTGCCTAAAAAGCATCATGAAGTTCTCCACATTTTCCATTTTTCAAACCTTAAAAAAATTCAAATTGACATAGTTGAAAAGGCAAATGTATAAAACCTTTTCTGAATCCATTCTTTAAAAATATTTTCTTTCAAATCTGAAAATTTCTAAAAAATTTCCTACTTCACCAAACTTTGAGTCTTCAAAGGGATTAGAGTTCAGAATTTTTTTTGAATTTTCAAGTTTTGTGTTGAAAAATGTACAAAATTGAGAATTTAAAGTAAAAAGCTGGAATTTTTAAATTTTGTAATTGAATGACTAAGAACTGCTTCATTTTTTAATGTATTGAGGGTGCATAAAGTTCAGGGGTTGTGCAGTTTCAGAATGTCAGTGTTTTTTAATTTTCAACCCAGAAAAGAAATTCCCCCTTTTTTTTTTACAAAAAAGGTGCTTTTTAATTTCCTCCTCTTTTCTTTCTTTGGGTAACAGGAGAAATTCTCCCCATTTTTTAAATGGGGTTTGTTTCCCCTTTTCAAGAAGTGGGAATTTTTGAGATGGGGTGTTTTATGAAATGTTCCTTTTTTCTTAAAGAAACTTGGAAGATTAAAAAAACTTTGACTTTCTGTATTTGTAGAACACCTGCATTTTATGCTTTGTCAATAAATTAAACACTGAAGCACAGTTATTAGAGAAAAATTTGAAGTTCTAGTTTGCTTCTCATACATTTTTTAATTTGCTAGATTTTTCAACAAAAAACATGAAAATTCAGAAAAATATATTTTCCTCTCATCTCTTTGAAAATTTGAAGTTTGGTGAAGAAGGAAATTTTGCATAAACTTTGTGATTTGAAAGAAAAAATAATTTTGTAAGAATGGATTTAGAAAAGGTTTTATACATTCTCCTTTTCACCTTATTGTAAATTTAAATTATTTTTAAGGTTTAAAAATGGTAAATGTAGGGAACTTCATGGTGCTTCTAATGCAGTTAAAAATTTGTATTTCAGTGCATAATTACTTTTTTGGCAAATTTTAAAATATGAAAATTGGGGAGGAAAATTTCAACAAGAATTTAAACTTTTTAGTTTAGCTCATTCTAATTTATTTGCTTTTGATGAAAGTTGAAAAATATTCACAGGTTTTTATGCACACTGATGTTTTACAAGTTTACTCTTTTTTCATTGAAAAATGTTGCAAATTAAAACAGCTAAAATTCAAAAAGTAAAAACATTTTTTGATGATTTTTGTACAATTTTCAAAAATGTTTTTACATTTTGGATTGTAATTCTGTCACATTTTCAGATTTTGGCATAATTAAAAATTGGGAAATTTAGAGGACATCCTTGCGCTTGCAATGCTGAAAAGTATTTGAAAATTGGTTCAGAATTCAATTTATGACAAATTTCCAAAGTTAAGTAATTGGGAAATATTTTTGAAAATTTGGAACGAATTTAAATTTTTAACATGTAACTCTATGGTGGATCTCATTTCGGTTAACAAACCCCCCGGTTACTGAACTAGTTCGTGGAACAAATTAAGTTCGTTAACCGGGGGTTGACTGTACTCTACAGTCAAATCTCTTTATAGTGAATTTGAATGGTCCAGCATTAAATTTTGATGTATGGAGGTTTTGACTTAGGGAGGTTTTGACTTAGGGAGGTTCTGACTTAGGGAGGTTTTGACATAGGGAGGTTTTGACTTAGGGAAGTTTTGATTTTAAAAGCAGTTTCAAATTGGTTAAACTAGCATTTCTGTTGAGGGGAAGGTAGAAGAATTGCAGAAAATTGTAATATTGATATTCTGGGCCCTAACCTCTTAAATGCATTATTCAAAGTATGCTGAACTTAGTGGCATGGGTTAATTTGCCCAATTAGTCTTTCCCTTGCTTTCAAAATACATCAAAATATTTTTGGCCTG
This sequence comes from Notodromas monacha, assembly GCA_905338405.1. NCBI lineage: Eukaryota > Metazoa > Arthropoda > Ostracoda > Podocopida > Cyprididae > Notodromas > Notodromas monacha. The sequence goes on from CAJPEX010004106.1 coordinate 21,786, forward strand.
TTTCTTTCCTGCGCTAATTAATAAGTAAAAGGCTTCAGAAAATTCAACTTATGAAGGTTTGGAAGAAAAAGCCTTCAAGTTAGGGAGGTTTTAAATGCATAGATTTTAAGATAAATCAGATAGGGACTTTTAAAATATGTGTCTTAGGATTTAGGGAGGTATTTGCCTCAGGGAGGTTCTAGTTATTGAGGTACAGCTGTAGAAATATTCACTTCTTAATATTCTTTCATGCTGCTGTTATTTTTGGGAAAAGAGAGAGAAACGCAGAAGAAGAATGCGGGTGAGTGACTGGAACAGATTTTACACTTAATCAGAGGGAATTGAACTGAGTTTTTTTAATGGTGTATATTCTCTAGGAAACACCCCAGCATTCAAAATATATACATTTAATAGTGACTGGCAGTTCTTTTAAACAGTTGAGACAGTGGGAAAAGAAAAAAGGAAATTTAAAAGATGGAAGGGAAGCCAAGATGATAATATGAAAAGCAAATTGATTGAATATTTCAATATTGATTGAATTCCTAAAAAAAATTGTTACTAGGAAAGGGACTCTTTCTTTGGCTCTTATAATTCATGCATGGGTGTAAAAGATTTTTTAATTAAGAAGATTCTCCCACCCCCCCCCCCTTTTTGACCCAGCCTGTATTGTAGACCAGGCATTTTCTTTTAGAAGAACTACTATGCATCAATATTTCTTAATTTTTGCAAATCCACAGTTGGACACTGTCTTCATGGTATCCAAGTGTCCCTTGTCTTACAATTCTGAAGACATGTCATCCAAATGCTCAAGATCTCCTGGCATACCCAATGAGGACTACACCTACTTATTGGATCTACCAGTATATTCAAATACTTCCAAACACTTGTATGCCAATTTTTATTGCGCCATCTGTCATGGGGAAGATCTCAAGGAGCTGTGGAGGTGGAACATGACCTTAGCTTGCATGACAAATGTGGTGGGATATTCACCAGAAGAGTTTATGGCCAGTGCTGAGTACACCAGAGGTACCTTGGGCTGGACAAGAAGGTTTTGGAATAATTCAGGGTGAATGACAGTTTTTCTTGGTTTGCCATTTCAAGAAAATGGAATTTGCATGTCTCTGGATTCATATAAACAAATAACAGATACTGCCAACAACTTGAATGCCAAGTTTGCTGTACTCGGCTTTCCCCACTAAAGTATATTCCAGTTGAGCTTCTCCTAGTTTCCTGATTTGAATCAACCCCTTCTATAAACTTAGTTGAGGAAGATTAAACTTAGTTGAGGAAGATTAAACTTAGTTGAGGAAGATTAAACTTAGTTGAGGAAGATTAAACTTAGTTGAGGAAGATTAAACTTACAACTCCTTCTAATTTGAATCAACTCCTTCTAATTTGAAACTACTCAAAAACTTACAATCAAATTTTTAAGTTGAGCAATTTTCAACTTGCATACATTGATAGTAGGAAAGGATATCCCGGTCAAATTATTTGAATTGTCCATCATTAAAAGATACAAGTGAAACCTTGCAATTTGACCTCCCACAATTCAAAAATCCTCTGTAATTTGACATGTCAAATTTGCTGCGAGTTCAACTCTCAATTCAACCTGTGCTTGGCTGCTTGGCCAGAAATGTTTTCAGGAAAGATAGTTTAAAATGGTTTTCAGCAATGAACTTTGAGGAATTTGCCAATGATCAACTGGGCATTTGAATTTTCAACATATTTGGCTATTTGACAAGGTCCAACTGGGAATTTGAACTTGCAAGTTATTTGATTATTTGACAAGGTCCATCTGAAGTGACCACTTAGCAAGATTTTTAGAATGATTTATGAGTGCAATTACTGCGAATTTTTCTGCTAAATACTTTTACAAGTACTGTGAATGCTTCTTCTGAATACTTTTATAAGTGCTGTTAATGATTCTGCTGGATACTTGTACCAAAACACAGAAACCAAGTCACACACATTCAGCATGTAGTTGAAAGCTTGGTTTCTTTCCCATCTCAGACCATGGAAAACAGATTCAGCTATAAGTGTAAGGTTTTACAATGTGAAAATAAATTTATCAAGCCTTACACCTTGATTGTGAATTTTGGGCAGAGTTTCAAAAGGTCAAGAATTTCAAATTACAGCAATTTATAGTTGAATAAATCAAACACAGCAATTGGCCGGGCGCAAACCGACCGGGATTTCTCCCACTAGCGCAGACCTTTCTTT